>BCKQ01000021.1:0-190581 GCA_001600695.1 Ascoidea asiatica
AGTCATCAAGATCACATCAAAGCTGGTTCTAAGACCGATAAGAAATTGACAATTGGTAAATCAGAAGGTGTTAAAATAGGTCATGAAGATAAATTGAGAATCATTGAAAAAGAGAAAGATAAAACAGAAAAAAATACTTCGAGTTATATGAATAAAAATGGCGATATTGTATCTAAGAGTAATTCCTTTAAAGAGATTGATGGAGAATCAGATTCCAAAGGGAAATCTAATAGAATGTCTATTGGTAAGACCTTTAGCGGTTTTTCGTCATGGCTTAAAGGAAGTGCAGAGTCTTCTAAAGATAAATCTCAGTCGGTTAGTGGTTCTAGTGGTGTTGAGAGTATTACTAAGTCTGTTAATTCTCATGAAACTGGTGATAATGATACTTCATCATTGTCTAACTATACAGGCTCTACGAATATTGTTCCGTCGGTCACATCTATGAGCTCTTCAGTGGTTGATGGTTCTTATGAGGTTGCGTCTGGAAAAGTTATCTCTTCTGTAAATAAGGGTAAAAGCTCATTAGTTTCTGGTTTAAAGTCATCTTATGGTTTGAAAGATAATTCTACATTAGATTCTAAATTAGAAAATGATTTATCTAGGTCTAATATTATTGATGAAACTCTAAATGAAGCAGGTTCTGTTAGACCTTCTAGCATTGAGATAAATAAAGTTTCTGATTCAATTACAGTTTCTAAAATTGAGTCTACTGGTTCTATGCTGAACAATGTATCTGATTCTTCAGATAGTAATTGGGAATATATTGTTGATTCTGAGTCAAAGTCTAAAATAATTGATAATAGTATTAAACAGGAGACTAATTATGAAGTTAGTACTGAAGATCTAAAATTAATTGAAAAAGAAAATGGATTTAAATTTAAATCTGATACTAAGGCAATTAGTGCACCAAAAGAAATAGTTGAATTAGATAAAGATAAAAAATTAGAATTTAAATATGGATATTCAGATTGTACTGGAACTAAAAAAGCATTACTTATTGGAATTGATTATTCTACTGGTAAATCAAATAAAGAGAATGAAACATGTTTTAATGATATTAAGAATATGAAAAATTTTTTACTTGAAAATGGATTTTTAAATGAGAATATAATTTTATTAAGTGATTCATTTGAAGATGATGATAAATTACCATTAAGAGAGAATATCATTGAAAAAATGAGTTGGTTAGTTAAAGAGTGTAAGAGAAATGATTCGTTAGTATTTCATTATAGTGGACATGCAGGAATTACCAAAGATCGTACCAATTTAGAATTTGATGGAAATTCAGAAATTATATATCCATCAGATTTTTTTAAGAATGGAGTTATTATTGATTGTGAATTACATGATATGTTAATAAAGCCATTAGTTTTAGGATGTAAATTAACAGCAATTTTTGATTGTTGTCATTCAGGATCAATTATTAATTTACCATATATGTATGGATATGATTGTGTTTTAAAAGAACCTAGTGTGATGGATGATGTTAAAAATGGAATTTTAGATTCATTTGTTAGTTCAATTGCTTCAGGTAGTATAGTACCAATTGATATAATTAATTTAGTTGCAAATGCAGCATTTAAAGAAAAAAATAATAATAATTTATTTTCAAAACAAATTAGAGTTAATAGATCAAGTGGTGATGTTATTCAATTGAATAGTTTTAAAGATATTAATAAGAAAAAAAGTAATTTGAAAAATAATAATAATAGTAATAATAATAAAAAGGGTAAAAAATTTGGTACAATGTCATCAACATTTATTGAAGTTATGAATATTAATAAGAAATTAAATGGTAAGCAAAGTATTTCAAGTTTATTGGATAATTGTCACCAGATTTTGGAAAGTAGATTCAATCAACAACCACAATTTAATGCTTCACATCCTATTGATGGTAATATTGAATTTTTAATCTAGTTTAAGTTCTAAATTGAAATGAACTTTATGTTTTTGTTTTTGTTTTTGATTTTGTTTTTGTTTTTGTTTTAATATTTATTTTAATATTTATTTTACTTTTTGTTTATATTATTTTTGAAATTATATTTGTTTTGAATAGTTTTTTTTTTTTATTAGTTTACTTTTTTTATATATTTACTTTTTTTGCATTTTCGCAACTTTAATCAATTAATTTTTTTTGCTCAAATATGTTTTTCTTTTATTGTAAGTTAGCAAGTTTTGTAAAAATTAAATAAATTTTTAAATTAATTTTGTTTAATACTAGTTGTTTAAGTTCAAGTCTACTAAATAAAGGCATTCAGTTTTCAGAGTATCACTTTTGAATTTATCATACCCAGGAACTAATTTGGAAATACTAATTAAAATACTGATGAAATTGGAGAAAGTGAAATGTTTATGATGTTTTTTTCTTACTATTAAACAAAATTTGCTAATTTAAAATAATTAAAGCAATAAATAGATACATAGATACATAGATACATAGATACTTAGATACTTAGAAGATAAATGAATAGTCTTTACTTTTTCATTTTAAAATCTATTCAAAGTATTTCATATCAACCTAAACAGATTAATCTTCGAGATGATTGTTCTTTATTTTACATCTGTTATATAAACCAATTTTTGTCAGTTGCTATTCACTAGAAATAAAGAAGTTAATAGATATCTGACTTTTATAAAACAAATGCACTGCTTTAACAAAGTTAACATTTTTAACATATTTAACATAGTTAACATTCTTCTCGTATTTCTCAGTGACTTAATCACTTGTTCGGCATCTCGGCAAGCAAGAAAGGGAAGAGATGCATATTTCTGCATGTAATACCTTATTGTTCTCCGAACTTTATTTTCAACAACAAAGAAGCAATTAAGCAATGAAAATTTATAACATTATAGTATTATAACATTAATATCACTGGAGAAAAGGTAAATATTGCTTTTTCAGAGTTATACTTCTTTCTATAATATGAGAAAGTAATTGTAGATTATTTCTTTTTATTATTCTATTGACAAATAAATACAAATTAGCAAGCAATTAATAATAATTAGTATGTAAATTGATTTTAGTATGTGATTTTTTCAAGATTTTGAAATTGAAATTATCATTCCATAGTTAAAAAATTAATATAAAAAATCAATCCCTATTACTATTCCAAATATATATATGAATGGTGGTAATATGGGACCATATATTAATGGTGGTAATATTGGACCATATATTATTGGAAATGTAATTAAATTAAAAACAAATGGTATTGAAATTTATGCAAAAAATTTTATTTAAAATAGTGAAAAATCAATTAAAATTATTAATGTTAATGAAATTAAAAATGAAAGTAAATTAATGAATGAAAAATATAAAAAAATTATTAACAAATCCTCATTTTATTAATTATTATAAACTTATTCAAAGTAATAGTTCATATAGAATTGTTAAAGATTATATTTCAAATAATAATAATCTTCATTATATAATTAAAAAAAATAAAAATAAACATAAAAATAACAAGAGATTTGGTCAATTGATATTATTTTATATGAATTAATTACAAGAAATTTATCAAAATCATTGAATGAACAATATAAAGTCAAATTTCCTGAAGGTATTATACTTAATCCATTAATTATTGATTTAATTCAAAATATTCTTAATATTAATTCATTCATGGTTTCTCGAGAGAAGACAGAACAATGCAAACTCAGGAATAAAAGGACAAAATATGTCCTGGATCTTTCCTTGTCCAAGATGGAGACCTATTCTCGGACAACCTTTATAACCAGGATTGAGAAAGATCCCATTAGCGCAAACTCTGCGTTGTCTTTCCTTTCCGGATACTTCTGCGCTGTTTGTGCCACGGTGGCCTTTAACAATTTGTTGGTTATGCGTGAAACACGTGCCTTAATTTTTTATTTTCTTCTGCGCGCCGTACTGCGTATCCAGGGACCTGGGTCATTCATTTCTACAGTTTTCAGCCTGAATTGTGGCGTAGAGTGTGTGCTTACGTAATTATTTACTTTGTTTTGTTTACTTTTTGTTGAATCAAAACAAAGTGAGATGTAATTAAATCACTACAGTAAGTTTACGTTATTTAGTTTTATTTTCTTATTTTTTTATTTTTTTATTTTTTTATTATTTATTTATTTATTATCTTGAATATATTAATCAATCCATTGATTAAAAACATTTTTTAGATAAATTATAATATATTTATAAAATAAAAAAAAAATCAATAAAAATTATATATATATTCAATAATATATAATTCTTATTCTTAAATACCCTTTTTTTTTTTATTTTTTAATCAATTTTTAAAAAAATGCTTGATGATCTATCATATCTTCAACCAAGTAAGTAAATTATATCATATTACTATATTATATTATATTAAAAGAATATATCATTCTAACTAACATTTCTTTAATTTTATTCCATTTAGATTTTAATCCAAAAACTTTAAAAGTTGCTCAATTAAGAAGTATATTCGTTGAACATGAAATTAATTATCCATCAAATGCAAAAAAATCTGAACTTTTAAAAATTTTTGAAGAAAAAATTAAACCAATTTCAAAACAAATTTTAAAAAATTATAATTCTATATTACCTAATGATAATGGTATTTTAAATGTTAATGATCCTAATAATAATAATTATATTAATGATATTAATGTTGATGATACTATTATAAATATTAATAATAATAATATTAATAATAATAATCCAAGGACTCCAACTCCTGAACCACAACCTGATTTACATGTTGAAAAATTAAGAAAATCAAGATCAAGATCTCCAAGAAAATCTTCAATTCCTTTAACTACTAGAATAACAAGATCTAAATCTCCAAGAAAAGTATCAATTAAACAATCTGAAAAACCTTTAGATATTAATGAGACTAATATACAAGTAAATAAAAGAATAACAAGATCAAGATCTCCAAGAAAAGTTTCAATTAAAGAAAAAGTATCCTTAATTCCAAATCAAATATCAAATGATAATCAATTAATTAATGAAATTATTAATGATAATGATAATGAAAATGATAACTCCAATATTTTAAAACCTAAATCTCCAAAAAGATTAACTTCTTCAACAAAAAGATCTCCATCTCCAAAGAGATCTCCAAGAAGATCTCCAAGAAAAAAAAGAGTTACAAGTTCTAATTCAAATAATCTTGATACTGAAATTGAAAAAGAAAATAAAAACAAAGAAATTGAAATAAAAAATGAAAAACCAATTGAAATATCAAATGAAAATGAAATTGAAAATGAAAATGAAAATGAAATTCAATTATCAAAATTAAATCCACAAGATAATCAATTATTAAATACAAATTTAAAATCAAATAAATTGACTAAATCTAATAAAATAATTAAAGTAAATAAAATAACTAAAAATAAATTATCAACAAGTAGAAAATCTTCAAAAAAATTGAAAAAACCTTCTCCATCTCCAACTCCCACTCCAGAACCAGATCAAGTACCTGAAAATGTAATTGAGAAATTACCAGAATTAGAAAATCTTGAAAATAAAAAAATTGAAATTCCAAAACAACATATATTAAAACCTACTAAACAAATTAAAGAATCATTAGATCAAAAACCAAAACTTGAAATTGAAATTGAAAATGAAATTGAAAATAAAATCAAAAATGAAAATCAAGAAAAAGATTTAATAAGTAAAACTCCAATATCTTTAAATTCAAAAAATTTAATCACTGATATTAAACAAGATTCTGTTTTTTCAACAAGAAATTCATTTCAATTATTTTCTTCTTCTCCTGATTCAAAATCAAATTCACATTCAAATCATAAAAAAATTAAAAAACGTTTAATTGATGAAGTTGAAAATGATGATAAAATAATTAGTTCATTTTCACATTCAAAAAATTCAAAATTAAATCAAATTTCTGTACCTAAAAAAATTCAAAAGAAAAATAATAATAATAATAATAACAATAATGAAATTAAACAAATGAATTCATTTCCTTTAAGTTCTGACGATGAAGAAAGTGAAGTATTTATTAAATCAATCAATAAAAAACAAAATGATAATAATAATATTGATAATTATAATAATATTGATAATTATAATAATAATAGTAATAATAATGATATTAATATTGATGATGATTATGAGAATGATAATGATTATCAAAAGACTCCATCTCCTTCAAAGAAAAATAAAATATTTAATAAAAATTTAGATTTATTTAATACTGATGAAAATATAGATAAAGAAGAAGATGATGAATTATTTAATAGTTTTATGGCTGTAACTGAAGAAAACAATTTAAAAAGAGAAAAAAAAAAAGAAAAATCTGATGATTCTTTAATTGATAAAACTATTTCAAATAAAAATAAAAAACCTAGTGGCTTTAAACCAAATTTTGCAAATTTAATGAATCAAGGAATGATGGAACAATTAGGTATAACTGTTCAAGGTAAAGCACCTCCAATTTCTTTTGCTCCAAAACAAGTTTCAACTCCAATTAAAAAAAGAGAAAACTTTAAAAATGAAGAGAATATTATTCAAAATGTAAATAATAATTTTCAAAATGAAAGAAAAAATTCATCTTCTATTGATAATTCTAAAGTTTCAATAAAACAAACACCTAATAAAAATTCAGTGAAGAATACTCCAAAGAAAAAAGAATTTCTAGTTTCAAAGAAAAAATCAGATAATTTTGGAAATATTAAAAGAACTCCACTTAAAACAGTATTTAATACAGAAAGTATGTCAATTAAAAAAGAACCAAGACTTTCATTTCCTTCAATTCCTAGAGTTACAAAAGATGAAGTTAAAATTCAAAAACCTTTGATAACTAAAGAAGATTTGCCTCCAAATATAAGTATATTAAGAGATGAAAAAACTATTTATTTAGATGCTGATGATATTTTAGGAAATGAAACTTTTAGATCTATAAAAGCTGAAAATAAATCTTCATATCTTGAACCAGATGAAGATTTTGAACCTGAAGATATGGAAGAAATTAAAGAAATTAAAGAAATGGAAGAAATGGAAGATGATGAAGATGATGAAACATTTTATCCAGAAAATACAGAAATTGATTATTCATCAGAAGATGATATAGATTCTATGGAATATAATGAAGAGAATAAAAATGAAGAATTTAAAAAAATTAAAAATTTACTGATTGAAAAAGTGAATAAAATAAAGATTCCAAGTTTAATAAAACCTACAACATGGAAAGATTATTTTAAACAAACAATTTGTTTATTTTTACTTGGATTATTTATGTTTTTAATAATTTGGTATCGTAAACAAGTTATTTTAGTTGGATTTTGTGGTAATTCAATTGATAAACCATTATTTGAAGAATATTATGGTGATGAAAGATATGAAAGAATTTATCCATATTTAGAAAAAATTGAAAATTTTTATCAAGAAAATTTAAGACCAAATTGTATTGAATGTCCTTTAAATTCAATTTGTTTTAAAAAACTTGAAATGAAATGTCAAGATGATTTTATTTTAGAAATTTCACCATATACATTAAATGGATTAATACCAATTCCATCAAAATGTATTCCAGATAGAAAAAAAGCTCATAGAGTTCAATCAATGATTGATTTTTCATTAAGTTTATTAAGAAGTAAAAATGCAGGAGTTAATTGTGGTCAAGGAACAGATGAAGAAGCTGGATTAACATTAACAGAGCTTCATGATTTATTATTTAAAATGAAATCAGTAAGTTATTTCTACTATTTTTTTTTTTTTTTTTCATCCAAATTTAAAAAATCAATTATACTAACAAAGTTTTTTTATTTTTTTTATTTATTTTATTTATTTTTAGCCTTTAATATCTAATGAAGAATTTCAAGATGTTTGGTCAAAAGCTTCAATAGAAATTGAAAATCAACCAGAAATAAGTGTAAGGCAAGTTTTTTAAGAATTTTTTCTTTTTTTTTTTTTTTTTTTTTCTTTTATTATCAAATTTTGGTAATTATTTATAAAACAATCTTACTAACTATAAATTTATTTTTTATTATTTATTTTTATTATTATAGGTTTACCATGTTGAATATAGAGACACCATTGATGAAGAAGAATCCAATAACAACAATATTAAAGAAATCCAGGCGACAAATATTCAAACAAAGACAAAGACAAAGACAAAGACAATTACAACGACAACAACAACAAAAACAACAACAACTGGTTTTCGCTCATTATCCAATTCAAACCTTAACTTTACCTGTCGTTCAAAATTATTAATAAATTCAATAATTGAGAAATATAAATATGAAATAATTTTAATAATTTTAATAATTTTAATTTTTAATTTAATAATTTATAAATATAATATTTATATTAAAAGAGAGAAAAAAATTAAGGATATAAATAATATAATAATAAAATTTTTAAAAAATCAATTAAAGAAATATTTAAAAGATGAAAGTGGATTAAGTAAAAATTATATATCATTAATTGATTTAAGAAATTTAAATTTAATTAATGAAAATGGTAAAGAGAAAAAAATAATTTGGGATAAAATTGTTGAAAGAATTGAGAAAAATTCAAATATTAGAGCACATTCAATGGAAGTTTATGGAGAAATTATGAGAACATGGCAATGGATTGGAGATATTGAGGATATTGAAGAATTAGAAGAATTTAATAAATTTAAAAATTCTAATGAATCTAATAAATCTATTGGTGGTATGTGAATTGTAATATACAATTGAATAATTTAATGAAATTATAAATATATTATTTATACTATTTTTTTTGTATAGATTTATATATTTATATATAATTTTTTGTATATAATTTTTGTAAATGTTTTTTTTTTTTAAATGTTTTATTTATTTTATTTTATTTTATTTTCTTATTTTAATTGCTTATTATTATATTTTTTTGCTTTATTAATTTATTCTTTCTTAATTCTTAATTCTTAAATTCTTAAATTCTCAAATTCTACTTAATTATAATAAATATACCCTTTTTAGATTTTTTATATAATATAAAAATAAATTATTTTTTACATTTCACTACAATTTATTTCAAATAATTATACAATAATTATATTTTTAATAAAATTTTTTATTATTTTTGTTGAGATTCTAAAAATTTAACTTGAGATTCTAAAGATTTTATAGATTTTTGTAAAGATAAAACATCAGAAATTATAGCACTACTTGCATTTCTATATTCATCCAAAAGATAATAATATGAACAGAACCCAGTTAATGAAGAACCAATTAAAAAACCAAAAAAACCAGATTTAAAAGATCCATTTTTTTTATTATTTGATTTTTTTATTAAAATATTTGGATTTGAAGATTTTATAGATTCAGAAAATTTTGAAGTTGTTGAAAAAACACGACGTAAAGTTAAACGAGATATTTGAGAAAGCATTTTTTTTTATTATTGATAATAATAATCAGAATATTAAATGAATTGAATATAAGTAATGATACTGAAATATGTATATATGTATAAATATATTGAATTGAATTGAGTTGAATCAAGATCAAGATGAGATTTGATTGTTTTTTGTTGATTCAAATAAAGGTTTATTCTCAGTGATTACTTTGTTATTATATTTGTTATTATATTATTATATTATTGTTCACTGCTTGAATCTGGCCAATAATCAGGCAGACAGTGGATCCGGCGGTCCGGAGCACGGAAATGAGAGTAAATCAGCGCGGATGTAGACTGTTTCCGTGTTACGTAACTGATTACGTAATCTCGCCAATTTTGAATTTAAATAAAACCAAAACAAACAAAGAAAGAAAGAAAGAAACAAAACAAAACAAAAGAAGATATCTGAGAAGAAAGAGAAGAAAGAGAAGAAGAGAGAGAAGAAGATAATAAAGATAATCTCATAATGTCTGAAATGGATGCTGATAATACATTTGGCGATAATACATTTGGTGATAATGTATTTGGTGATAGTGAAACTATAGATGATCAACAAAAACCAGATGCAAGAATAATTTTAATGGGTTTAAAAAGAAGTGGAAAAAGTTCAATAATTCAAACTGTATTTTATAATGCTGAACCTTATAATACTATTTTATTAGAAACAACTTCAAAACCAGTTTCTTTTATTTTTGAATCTTTAATTAATCTTCATATAACTGAATTACCTGGTCAAGTTGATTATTTTCAAAAATATTGGGATCAATTTCATACTTCAAATACTTTTGAAAATGCAAATTCAATAGTTTATGTAATTGATTGTCAAGATGAATATATGGCTTCTGTAAATAATTTTTTAAATATAGTTTCATATACAACTGATATTTCTCCAAATGTGAAATTTGATGTTCTTATTCATAAAATTGATGGATGTCCAGAAGATTTTAGAGATGATATAGTTAGAGAAATTCAAGAAAAAATTAATTATTCTTTATATTCAATTGGTAAAGATACTTTAATAGATTATCATGCAACTTCAATTTATGATCAAAGTATTTATGAAGTTTTAAGTATAATAATTTCAAAATTAATACCAAATTTATCTTCTTTAGATAATATCTTAGATCAATTGGTTTCTCATTCAAAAATTGAAAAAGCATTTTTATGTGATATTAAAACAAAATTATATCTTGTTACTGATTCAAGTCCATTTAGACCTGATTTATATGAACTTTGTTCTCAATATATTGATTTATGTGTAGATTTAAATAATCTTTATGTTACTAAAAATAATGATAATATTATTGCTGATGAAAAATTAGATAATGATTATAATAATCAATTTGTCCAAGAAAATAATTTTTATAATAATAATAATAATAATAATAACATTGATGATAATGAGAGTGAAAATAGTAATGATAATGATAATGATAATGATAGTGAAAGCAATAATGACAACCAGGGTGACAATTATACTAATACAAGTTCAAAAAATTCTCTCAATAACAATAACAATAACAATAACAATAACAATAATACAAATAATAATTACCATAATGATAATGATTATTTAAAAAATTCTAATAATAATAATAATAGAATTGAAGAAATTTCTTCATATTGTACTTTATTACCAGATATGAAAGTTTATTTAAAACAAATGTTAAATACAATGTGTTTAGTTACTTATATTAAAGATGATAAATTAAATGATTCTTTAAATGGTCAATTAGCTTTAGATTTTAATACTAATATTTTTCAACAAGGTTTATCTAAATTAATGAAAATTTCAAAAAAAAATATGGAAAATGTTGATGATTTTATGGCAAAACAAATTAAAATTAAAGATATTAAAAATAATAAAAATCTTTCAATGAATTAAGATTAAAATAATTTAAATCCATTCAATATTTCATAACTTATTCATTATTCATTATTCATTATCTCATTTCACATATTATAATTATATAAATATATACATATATTGTATATATCTTAGTTCATTTTCTTATTTTATATTTTTCTTTATTATATTCCAAAAAAGTTATTTATAGAACTTTTGGATTTCTTTATTTTAATTCCAGGTCCAATTTTATTAATTTTATTTATTTTTGTATTTATAATACTATTATTATTTAAATTATTATTTGAATTTAATTTAGTATTTTTGTTTTTATTTTTAATCTCCTTATTCATTTTCATTAAATCTTCAATTTTTATAATGTCTTCACTTTTGATTTCACTTTTTATTTCTTTAATGTTTTTATTTATTTTTTTCATATTATGACAATTTAAAAAAAATTCTTCTTTAATTATATAATTATAATGAGTATGAGTTAATTCTTCATTATTAATATTATCTTTAATATCCCACATTTCTTCATAAATATTTTCAAAATTAATTTCATTTTTATTATTTTTATTATTTATTGGTACAATTTTATCAATAATTTGAAATTCTTGTAAAAGATATGAGTTATTATTATTAAAGATTTTAATTAATTTATTAAATTTAAATAAATTTGGATAATTTTTATATAAATAAATTAATTTATTACCAAAAGAAAATTTTTTAAAATTATAAATTTTTTTTAAATTAAATTTATTCCAATTTAATAAATTAATTTCATAATTTTCAAGTTTTAAATTTGTTTCAATATAAATTAAATTATTTAAAGAAATTTTACAAATATTAAATAATTGATATAAAGAATTTTTGGTGATTGAAGTATTAAATAAATTTAAAATTGATAAATTTTTAAGAAAACCAGATTTTATTGAAATTGTGAATGAATTAATTAAAGTATCATTAATAATTTTAATTCCAGAAAGATTTAAAATTATTAAATTTTCAATATGAACAATTTTTAATAAATCTTGATGATTTAAATTTATATTTTTATTTAAATTTGATAAATTTAATATATAAAATTTATCATTTTCAATTTCATTATAATTATAATTATCAGTAATTGAAAGATGATTTAATTTGAATTGATTTGAGAATGAAAAAAAAGATAATTCTTGAAAAAAATTACTTATTGAAATATTACAACCAATAATTTCAATTCTATGATTAATTTTAAAATTATTTTTATTATTTAAATCATTTATAATTAATTGATTTTTTAAATTTAAATCTTTTGAAAGAGTTAAATTTTCAATAATATGACAATTAAAATTTTTATTTTTTTTAAATTTTTTAAAAAACATATTAAACATTCTAAAATTTTCAAATTTAAATTTTAAAATTAAATTCCAAATTAAAATCCATAAATTTTCATTAAGATTATAATTTGATAAATGATAAAAATTAATTAAATCTGAATTTTTTACAATCATTAAACAAGATAAATATTTTAATGAATTTAATTTTTTTTCTTTATTATTATAAATTAAATTTAAATTATCTAAGTTATTATTACTATTATTTGAATATGGTTTAATTTCTTTCCAATTATAAATTGATTCAAATATTTTTGAATCATTAAATGAGGAATCTTTAATATTTCCAATTCTTTTTAAATTATTCAAATTATTCAAATTATTCAAATTATTCAATTTATCATTTTCTTTTGATTTATCATTTAATGTAAATTTTTTAAAATTCACCCATTTTTTTTTATTTGTAAATTTCTTTCTTTTATTACTTTTCTTATAATTCTTCTTCTTCTTCAAAGGCCAATTCTTTTTAGATTTAGAATCTGCATATGAACCACCACCACTCTTTCCCCAACTTTTGCCACTGTTATAAGTCCCAGTTGCCATTTCTATTTCATCTTCAATAATCAATTGAAATAACTATTCTGAATTGAATATATAATCACTGTCCATTTATTTCAATAAATAAACAACAATCAACAAACAAGAAACAAACAAGAAACAAACAAATTCAGTGAAGAGACCAGAACTGCGGGGCTCCTCGGTTTGAAATCTCAGCGGAAATAAATAAATCAATTCAGAATAAAGATATAAAGATATAAGAATAAAGATATAAAGATATAAAGATATAAAGATATAAGAGTAAGAGTAAGAGTAAGAGTAAGAATAAAGATAGAGAGATATAAGAAATTGGATATGGTAATTCAGTTGCAGAATGACTGAGAATAGAAATGGGCCTGTGAGAGTACCTTACAAGAGAATCACTGATGATGATTTATACAGAAACTCAACTCAATATAGACTATGGTCTTTTACTCAAGAACAATTAAATAAACAAAGAATTCAAATTAATTCAAAAGGTAAAACTATAGTTTTAAATAAACTTAAAGAATTAGCAATAAAAAATAAAGATATAACAAATTATGAAACTTTACTTAAGAAATTAGATATTGTTACTGTAAAAGAAGAATTAATGGAAATTCATTATTATTCAAGACGTGTTGAAGAAGTTGCAAATATTTTTAAATTACCAATTCAAGTTAAAGCTACAACTTTAATTTTTTTAAAAAGATTTTATTTAACTCATAGTGTTATGGAATTTCATCCAAAAAAAATTTTATATACATGTTTATTTTTAGCTTCAAAATCTGAAAATTGTTTTATATCTTTAGATTCATTTGTAAATCCATTAAAAAATATTTCTAAAGATATTATAACAAATTTAGAATATAAAGTTTTAGAATCTTTAAAATTTTCTTTATTAACTCATAATCCATTTAAACCATTATTTGGTTTTTTTTTAGATTTTCAATCAATTTTAATTAATCATCATCCAATGGGTGTAATGGTTTTTAAAAAAAGAAAAAATAATGAGAATGAATTTAAGAAAAAAAGAATTAAATATTCAATTGAAGAAATTTTAAAAATTTATGAAAATTCAAAAAAATTTATTAATGAATCTTTAATTAGTGATGTTTTATTTTTATTTACACCTCCACAAATTGCTTTAGCTTGTTTAATGGAATCTAATGAAGAAATTACAAATACATATTTAATTTATAAATTTAGAAAAATTCGAAAACAATCTATAAATTCTAAAGATCCAAAAGATTCTAAAGGTCCTGAAGCTGATGAAGATCTTGATATTGATCTTGGTATTAATATTAAACCTGATAATGATAAAGAAAAAGATAATGAAAAAGAGAAAGAAAAAGAGAAAGAAAAAGAAAAAGAAAAAGAAATAGATAATGCAATTGGAATTGAATTAAATAAATTAGTTTCAAAAATTGAAAAATGTAGAAAATTAATGAAAGAATCTTATAATCCTTCAGTTCCAGAAGCAACAAAAATTGATAAAAAAGTTTATTATTGTATTTCTCCACAAAAATTATTAAAAAATAAAAAAAGAGAATTAAATGAAAGTGGTAATAGTAATAATAATAATAATAATAATAATGATAATAATAATAATAAAAGGGTAAAACTTGAATGAAAGTATGAAAGTAAAAAAAAAGATATAATAAAATGTAAAATTAATGTTCAATATATGTATTATATATATAGTAGGTATATAATTATAAATGTTTTAAAGCTTCAAATCTTTTTTTTAAATCATCTAATTCTGCATCTTCTTTATTTTTCTTACTCATTGATTTAGAATTATTTATACTTGATTTAATTGTTGATTTTGTATTTGATTTTGTATTTGATTTACTTTTTTTAATTTTCTTTTTCTTTTTCTTTTTATCTTTATCTTTATCTTTATTATCTTTATTATCTTTATCTTTAGTATCTTTATCATTAGACAGTTTAATTAAATTTTTATCAATATCTTTTGGAATTTTAATTTTTGGATTTAAATTATCAATTGATTTTGAAGGTGGTTTAACTTTTATTGGAATATCATCAATTGGATTATCATTTGAATTACTTAAAACTTCTATAGCTTCTGGAATTATATTTTTTTTTTTTTTTTCTTTATTTCCTCCATCATCATCACTATCAAATTCGTCTTCATCACTATCAGACAGGTCTTCATCATCATCATCATCATCATCATCATCATCATCATCAGTTAATTCAGAAAATGGAGCATTATAAGTTCTTGCAATTTCTTTTAAATATAAAATTATTAAATCTTCAGAAAGTGATTTTAATAAAGTTCTATTTATAATTTTCTCAGGTATTATATTATCTTTATTATCTAAAGCATTTTTACTAAATTCAATTCCATATCTATGTATAAAAATATCTTTTAAAATAAATAATTCTTTAACTTCAGTATGAGAAGCAGAATAAATTATAACTTTTATAGCTTCTTCTAAACTTGGATCACAAGAAGTATTACCAATACTATTATTATTACTATTATTATTACTATTATTATTACTATTATCAATTAATAAACCAATTCTAGCTAATAATAATTCACAATATAATTCTAAATATTCAAGTAATTCAATATATATATCATCTCTGATAATGTTCTCAACTCTTATTTTGGCACTTAATTCTCTGTTATTCTTCAATAAATCTGCAATTTGTCTTCTTTCTTGTTTGGCCATTGCAGTTTTCTTTGTTTGCATGAATCGCAACTTGCTGATGGTCATCTTCAATGTGATCTTTAGCTTTGATTGTAAATTGGGTGGCATCTTGGATATTCTATTCTACTATGATCTCTTCTTGTGATTGTGATTGTGTCTCTATCTACTGTCTCTATCTACTGTCTCTATCTACTGTCTCTATCTACTGTCTCTATCTACTGTCTCTATCTACTCCATTCATCTTCTCTCTTCTCTCTTCTCTCTTCTCTCTTCTCTCTTCTTTCTTCTTTCTTCTTTTGTTTCTTTCTTCTTTCTTCTTCTGCTCTCCTATTCACTGCCTTACAACTGTAGTACAACTGTAGTACAACTGTAGTACAACTGTAGTATTCAAGCATTGTCCCGCTTAAGCAGGTACTTATCATACATTACAATCCACTGCACTAACAACACTCACCACACTATCCCACTTCCCTGTCTCTTTCACGCCACTTTCCTCTCTGGCCACCCTCACGCGGCTGTCTTTTCTCGTTTCTTGCCACTCGAAACCATCTGAAAACGTCTTTTAAAATATATTCGCTTAACTTTACAAAAAATACCTTTATTTTTATTTTCTTATTTATTTTCTTATTTATTTACTAATTCATTTTACTTCTTTTATATCAATTATCACAATCATTTTGTCAATACTGTAGACACCAATCCAAATAATATTTAATACTGAAAGTTTGAAAGTTTGAAAGTTTGAAAGCTTGAAAAATTATTATTATTTCTCTGATTTCGATATACTTTACTCTACTTTACTTGACTCATTTTCTTTATGTCATTTCTTTATGTTTAATTATTATATTTTTATTCTTTATTTTACTAAAGAATTAAAATGTTTTAAAAAAATTTATCATTGAAAACTTAACTAATCACTTAACTAATCAATTTATTGCTTTTACTTTCATTTTATTTTATTTCATTTCATTTCATTTCATTTTATTTCAAATATTTCATCAATATTTAAATCGCTTAAAGTACTCGAATATATACTGTATATTTATAAAAAAAAAAAAAATGAAAAAAATGAAAAAAATAAATTTAAAAAAAATTTATTCAAATTCAATATCATATTTTAAAAAAAATTATCCAATTGATAAAATCTTAGCAAGAAGAATATTTAAATGTGTTTTAAATTCAACAATTTGTTTAATTTTATGTTTAAATTCAAATGTTAGATCTCATTTAGGTTCTGAACCTTCAATGCTTGCTTTAGTTTCTGTAATGGTACATCCAGGTAGAAGATTTGGTTCAATGATTGAAGGTTCTTTATTTTGTACAATTGGTTTATTATTTGGTAATTCATTTTCATTATTTGCAAGATTTTTATCACAAAAAATTTTAACAAAAAATTTTTTAATTTATAATGATTTACAATTATCTTTATTACCAATTGCATATAAAAATTTTCAATCTTCTTTAGCTTTATTAAGTATTTTTGAAATTATTATGCTTTTTATTCATGGTTGGATGAGAAGTGTATTTCATAAATTTTTTAATATTGTTTTTCCATTTTTCTTAGTTGTACATTTTACATTCCTTGATGATATTAATAAATCTGCAAAAGAAATCTCAATGGCTTTCACAATTCCATTCTTCTTAGGTATCTCAATCTCAATATTTATAAATATTTTAATTTTTCCAGAATTTGGTACTTCTTATCTTGGTAATGCTTCAATTAATTCTTTTAATAATTTACAATCAACTTTAGATAATTCAATTTATTATTTCTTAAATATTTCTAATATCTCAAATAATAAAATAGATAATATTGAAATATCTGATAATAAATCATTAAATTCAATTAATTCATCACCTTATAATAAATTAAATAATAATTTAAATTTTAAAAATTTATCAAATTTATTTAAATTTCAAAAAAATTTTAAAAAAAATTTATCAATCTTTAATTCTGTTTTACAAGAATGTATTTATGAAATTTCTTATTCATTTTTATCTCCAAATGAATTTAATTCAATTTATAATAATTTAAATAAATTATCAAATCATTTAACTGCTTTAATAAATTCTTGTCAATTAGAATTTTCAATTTTAATAAATTATAATAAATTTAATCAAAAAAATGATTTAATTTTAAATTTTATTAAAAAAATTTTAAATTCAACAATTAATTTACATTTAAAAATTAATCAAATTTTATATATTATTAAAATTTTAATTTCTTATTCTTTTGATGTTAATAATAATAATAATTATAAAAAAAATAATAAATTATTAAAAAAATCTAAAATTTTTAAAAATTCAATTAATAATAATATTATTAATTTATTTACTATTGAAAATTTAAATTTAAATAAATTTAATTTAAATGATCAAATTAATCAATTATTAAAATCTTTATCTTTATTTGATCAATCTTGGTCTTCTGCTTTAAAAGAATTTAATATTCAAATTTTAAATAATGATATTAATAATAATAATAGTAATAGTAATAGTACTACATCTTTAATAAATAAAAAAGATCATGAATGGTTATTACCAAGAAATGAAAATTTCTTATTTTCTTCATTTTTCTTAAATTTAAAAGAAATCACAAATTTAATTTGTTTTATTTTAAAAGAAACTTCAAATTTATATCAAATTAGAAAAAAAAGAGAATTAAAAAAATTTAATGGTAGAAAAATTTGGTTTTCATTTTTAACAAATAAAAAATTATTTAAAAATTGGTTTAATTCTCATAATGATATAATAAAAATGAATGAAAATATAAGTATTGCAGGTGGTGCAACTCAAAAAATTAATTCAATAAGTAAAACTCCAAGAAGAAGACCAAATGATATTGAAAGTAGAATTTTACAATCAATGAAATCAAAAATTCAAACTAATTCTATCAATTCAAATAATAATTTAAATAATAATTCAAATAATAGCAATATTAATAATTCAAATAATTTAAAAAAAAGTTCTTCACATATTATTTTTGATGAAATTTCTTCTTCTGATGATGGTTCTTCTAATTTTAAAATTTTTTATCTTTTTAGATATCTTTATCCAAATAATATTCTTATATTAATTAAAAAATTCAATAATAGATATCATCATCATATTTTATTTGGTTTTCAAGTTACAATGGCTTTAATGTTAGCTTCTTTTCCAATGTTTATACCACAATCAAGACATTGGTATGTTAATATGAGAGGTGCTTGGATTGGTTTTGTTTGTATTTTAACTTTAGAACCTTCTGTTGGTAATACTTTCTTTGTATTTTTCTTAAGAGGTGTTGGTGTTATTCTTGGTGCTTTTTGGGGTTATGTTAGTTATCAATCTGCTTATCATCAAAAGTTTCCTGTTATTGAAGTTATAATTACAATAATTGGTGCAATTCCTGGTTATTATTATTTTATTGGAACTCCATACGTTAAAGCTGCAATTATTGGTGTTATATCTATATATATTGTATTACTTTCCAGTGCTTTACCATCTACAATTGGTGGTTCAATTGGTGAAAATTTTGGTAAAAGATGTTTTGCGGTTGCTTATGGTGGTATCATTGGTGTAATTTCAAATACAATAGTATTTCCAGTTCGTGCAAGAAATGAATTAGTTTCAGAATTAGCTTTTATCACTAGTTCTTTAGGAAAATTAGAATTATTATATGCTTCTGCTATTGAAAATGAAAAAATTTCACTTGCTTTACCAGATGAAAGATATGATAGTTTTATGATATTATCAAAAGAAATTAAAACTGCATTAAGTAGAGCAGAAGCTTATAAACAAGCAGCAAAAAGAGAACCAAATTTAAAAGGTGATTTTAAAGAAAATGAAAAAGTATTCACTGAAATATTATTTGTTTTAAATCAAATTATATCTAGAATGGATAATATGGCTTTAACAAGAAGACATTATGGATCTGCTGTAATTGAAGAATTAAATGATATTGCTCATCCTTATAGAAGGCAATTAGTTGGCTGTATTCATAATTCTTTTAAAGCTATTCAACAAGCTTTTTTAACTAAAAATCCATTACCTCAATATCTTCCAAGTGCTAGAGTTAGTCATAGAAGATTAATAAAAATTGTAAATGAAGAAATTTCTAAAAATTATATATCTTTAAAATCTCAAAAACTTAAAGAAAAAGAGATTGCAGAAGATACAGAAAGTGAATACACAAGTGATAATGAAGAAGATGAAGATGAAGATAATTTACATTTTGAAGTTTCTCGTAAAAAAAGAGATTTTCAACCTAAAAATATAAATTCTCAGTCAAAATTTACTGGATTCATTGCTGATGATGAACATGATGGACTTGATATTCTGAAAGAAAAATTTACTGGTTGGAGTGCATCTTGTGCAGGAACCATGGAGATTATTGAATATATTGAAGAATTAATTGAGTTAACTAAAATTTTAGTTGGAGTCAATGAATTTAAATATGGATTTTTAAGTCGTCCATTATATGATGATTGGGCTATTAATTCAATTATGGGGTATAAAGATTTTGTTGGAAAAACTGGTAAAGGAATACCAGTTTCAGTTGAGAATTCAAAAAAAAAATTTACAGTTGATAGAAACTCAACAGATTTGGATGAAGCTATAATTGATGACAGTGAAGAAGATGCCGATTTATCTGATAATGTGTCTGAGGATGATGAAATTTCCCCAAATAAGGCCAATGATGTAGGTAAAAAAGTTCACAAAGCGCCTGTAGCTTTTACAATGCATTCTCCTATTATTCCTCAAGAAAATCCCAAAGGCAGAAGATTGAGTATACAATCAATGGCAAGTGGAGCAAGTAGAATATCAGGGAATGTTCTTCAGCGTATATATTCCTTCAGGGGTGAAAAAACTGGGAATCAAAAGGACCTTTTCGGTTTATACTCTAGAGGAAGTTCTTTCTCCTCGGAAACATCAGGATCTTTTGATGATTCAGATGATAACTCGTTTGACGAAAACTTGCCATTGGCCTTAAGGAAGGTTATTACAAGAACTGCTGCCAATAATCTTAAGAACTGAAGTTCTTTAGCATTTTTATACTATATATTTTACAATAAAATTTAGCATTCTGTTGAAATTTACACTAAAATACAAGAATGGTTAAAAGAATCATTAGGTCATTTATTAACACGTTTTAAATAATTTGACATATCATCTATAAGTCGACAAGCATTAGTGCTTAAAAATGAGTTTTCATTCATGTTTTTAAAGCTGCTTAATATAATAGGAACTTTGACATGGGTAATGAAAAATTTGATTTGTGAAGAGTCAGACCACTTCAAATATAGATCTAATAAAACTAATATTTTACCCATGAAATTTCCTGAGATGAACTTACTTTTAACATTATCAAGCATCATAATGTTGATTTTTGGAAAACAATTTTCAACTTCAATCTCATACACCAATAAGCAAATATTTAATAAAGAACAGATAATATTTATGGAAGAAGTAGTTTTTATTGCAGCTTTACCATATCTTGAAAAAAAAAGCAACCAAAAATCGCATATACTTATAACAAAAAAGGGATACTTATCGAGCTGGTCAAAGGTTGTTAGAGACCCAATAATTGCTAAAGTAAATGAGGATTCTTTCCTCAAAATTTGATTTACAAATTGATTCAAAGAAATAAGATGATTTGTTCTATCTACCAAACTTTCTTTATTCTCAATTTTTAAAAAATCCTGATTCTGAGCCTTCAAAATTATGAAAAATTTAATAAACAAAATTAAGATATCAGATTTTAATTTGAATTCAAAATCATTAGAAACTTTGGAATGCTCCACAAAATTGTAAATTAAAGGCATGAACATAGAACTATTTAAAAAGGATTTTAAAAAAGTTGTTTTTTCTTGATCTTTTTCATTCCGGTCTATTAGATCTAAAATAATATTAACTATTAATGCTTTTATTTCTAAGCTAATTGGTAAAGAAAGTATTTTTGCTAATGCTGAAAACATACTATCATTAATGAATAGACCGAGGTTTAAGGCCTCTCCAGAAAGCCTAGGAACCTTTTTATTTCTAGAAGTTAACCTTCTTAGCAAAATAATTGTATTTAAAATCATTTCCTCATGCTTAATAGCATTCTTGGTAAAATATATTTCCCCTTTTGAAACAAGGTTATATTCATTATCTAAAATAATCTTAAGTCCTTCTATTACTTCATTCGTGGGGTACAATCGTATTATTTCCTGATTTTGAGTAGATTGAGCTGTTATACTTAAAAACAATAGACAATGAATCAAATTTCTTCTAGAATCAAATGAAGCAATTGAAGGAATCTTTTTATAAACAAAGTCAAAGTTATTTTGCAAATCATTAGAACTTTCTCCATATTTTAGCTCAGATGGGGAGTTTGAGATCAAAATGTTTCCTAGTATTCTCAAACATTCTTCTTCCGTAAAATTGATTTCATTGTTAAGATTCCAAACCTGACTTAATCTTTCTAAAAGCTTGTATTTCACAATAAAATTTTTCGTTACATCCAAATTATTGTTATATAATAGATTTCCTATGAATTTCAAACATATTTTATAGAAGCTTAGATTATTGAAGGAATATTTGCCTATAGTTTCAGTCTCAGAATTATGAGCAGATTGGATGGTATAATTAGAGAATTTTATTAATGATCTGGACGAATACTCGACCGTTTCAAAGTTATTATATTCATCCTTACTGCTTTCTAAAAAATTTACCTTATCACTAATATTATTACATATTCCTCTTATCATAAATGCTAATAGTATTTCATCTTCACTTACTTTACGCTTCATATTAATATCATTGAATGCCATTGAGTTGCTCAACAAAATTAGTCCACAACACAAAAGACTGAACTTTTGATAATTTGAAATATCATACTTTTTAAGGCAAAACCGGATAATTAGTTCATTTATGATCATTAACATCTTAGATAACTCTAAACTGTTTGATGATTTTGTTTCGAAAAACTGTATTATTTGAAAATTATTGACTAACTGGATAATAATCTGGATTAAATAATCAAAAGATAACATATTATCAAACTTATGATCAATTGTTGTAGCATAATATTGAAGATATTTTATACAAAAATTTAATAGATTTGTTTTGATGGTAGCCTCTGGGCCGATTCTATATTTCAAGAAAAACTCTTGCTTAACTGTGTTACTTATTTTTGAACTAGAGGTAAGATTAAACATAATCTTTAAAATTTCAAACTGTATAATAATTGAAGGTTCATATACAGGATCAAAATATTGAAAATTAGAAGACATTAAATTACTATTCATAATCATGGATTGCTCTAACATTAATATTCCAAGAAATAATGAAATCAAGCTGTCATTCTTTATTAGCCAGTCAGAAAACTTTTGATTGTCAAGGGTTGAAAGATTTGAAAATATTGTCAAAATAGATATCAAGGTTGACTTTAGAGGAGAATCTAAATCATTGTAAGTTCTAGATAATATATTCTGCGTGCTTCTATTGCTTAAAATTGTTCCATTGAATGTTTCAATACTATTGGCATTTTTTAAATTTTTTTCATTATCTAGGTTTAAATTTCTCCTAGACAATGTCTCAAGAGCTTTTTGTTCTAAACCAGGATTATTTAAATCTATATTTCCCAAAATAGAAATATCACTACTCAGTGAATCAGAAAGTTCTGAGCCATTGTTATCTATATCAAGAAAATCAGTCTTATGAGGTGTTTGAAGCTCTTGAACATCATTATTCAACATCTTGATATTTTTTTCTGCAGTTGTAGCGATTTCATTATTTTCGGATTTCCCATTATTTGAACTATTATTATGTTCTTCAATTTTATAGAAACTTGAATAAATAATTACTACTTTTTCTAAAATTAAACATAATTTATCAAGATTTGTGGTTATTTTCTCACTTAATAAAAGATTTAAGAATGAGAAGATATTTTCAAAAGAATCTATAATAAGAGGACGAGAAAATTCTAAAATGTTTTCGGTTTCAACTTCATCATCAATTAATTCCTTTGCATCTAAATCAGGTGAATTAAGATAAGTTATAAGTAAGTCTAAGAACTTAATATAATTTATCGGGCTATAACCTTCATAAATTGATTTATATGTCAAATTTTTCAAAATTAAACTTATAATATTAATCTTAACATCTTGTGAAATTTTAATTAATCTAATATTATCATTTGAAGATAATTTTGAGAATAATTTGAAAAATGTTGGCAATAATAAATTATTTTTTTCAAATAAATCTATAATATCACCAAAATTATTTGAAATTCTTAATAGAGAATTAAAATATTGTAAAAGATCTTGAATTATTGACATATTTAAGAATAAATTATTCAATGAATTATCTGATAAAGTGAAATTTATAAAATTTATGAAATTTATTAATAAATCATTTGAAATTTTAATTAGATTTTTTTCATTATTTGAATTGAATATTATAGAATTATTGATTTTAATTAATTCAGAACCATTTAAATTAATATTTTGAAAGATATTTATAATAATTTTAGCTGAAGTTAAAAAATTTAATAGATAAGGTAATTTTTCTTCTAAAAATGAATTTTTAAAAGCATCTTTATTTCTGATAGAATTTGATAAATAAGATAAATTAATAAATAAGTGATAAATATAACCATGATTAATAAACGCATTAATTAAATCAGGATAATCATTAAGAATTAATGAATTTATATTTTGATTATCAATTAAAGAATTTAAAGATAAAGAAGCTGAAGATTTTGGAGTTAATAAATCTAAACTTTCAATTGAATTTTCAATTGAATTTTTATTTGAATTATTATTAATTGAATTAGAATTATTTATAATTTTAGTATTAGTTAAAAAGTTGAAATTTTCAGATAAAATTTGTAAAATATCATATGATAATTTTCTTTCAATATTTGAAACTTTTGTAGTATATGAAAAAAAATTGAATAAAATTGATAAAAAACCATTTTGAATTAAAAATTGAAATTTTTCATTAATATTTAAATCTAAAGATAAAAGTAGATTATAAATAATTTTTAGAATTAAGATATTTTTATCTTTAAATTTTTCAATTGAATTGCTTTTACTTTTATTTGATTTCAAATTTGCATTTGCATTTGCATTTGAGTTTTTTTTGATTGCATTGATTAAAAAAAGAAATAAATTTTGACGATCTTCATCTTTATCTTCATTTGAATCTTGAAGATTATAAGATGAATCTAGGGAAGAAATTAATTTAAATTTTGAAAATTTTTTGAAACTTTTAGTGGTTGAATTTATTTTCAAGTTAGAATATTCAAAAGTTTTTAAGAGTAATTGAAATTTTTGATTTTCATTGAAGTAATTATTTGGTAAAATGAATTGAAATAATAAATTTGGAGAATTTATTAAAAAATTTATAAAAAAATTTAAATTAGATGAATTTGAATTAAAAATTGAATAAATGGAGTATAAATTTTGATAAGAATTTAATAAATTATGAAATTTTGAGAATCTTTTTAATGACATATTTAAAATATTACTAAATTTTTTATTATTAAATAAAAGATATAAGAAATTTTTATTTAAAATGATTTTTTTTTCTAAGAAATTTAAAAAAAAATTGAAAAAGATTTTTGAGAAACTTAAAGATTTTTTATGAGATAATTTGAGTATATAAATTAAGAAATTATTTTGAATTAAATTATAGATTAAATTATTATAAATTAATGAATTTTCTTTGAATATAGATTTATTTAAGATTTTTTCAATTGAGAATAAATTATATTTAATAATTTTTAAATTTGAATAATTAAAGAAATTTAATAAATTTTTAAAAAAAATAGAGATTGAAATTGAAGTTGAAATAGAATTTGAAGAATCTTCAAAATTTAAGTTTAAGTTATTTATATTATTTTTATTTGAGATATAATCATTTAATAAACATTTTAAAATTTTATCTTTATTTGAATTATAATTTAGTTTATCATTTTTATTTAAATTATAAACTTGAAAATAAAATGAAATTATTGAATTTGATAAATTCGTTATTGCAATTTTATAATCATTTATATCCACATTATTATATTCATTATCATTATTATTATCATTTTTTTCATTTTTTTCATTTTTGTCATTATTTTCATCACTTTCATTATCAAAATCCGAGTTTATTTTCAATCTTTGTAATGAATTACTTTTAATCATTTGAAGAAAGAAGATGTATTGAAATATTAATTATTGAATATATTTGATTTTTGTTTCTTTTCCTTAAAGTCTTTTTGAATATGTATATAAATAAAAGATTATATACTTGAATATATATATAGATATATATATATATATATTATTTCTTGGATATAAAACCTGTGATATGGAGTATGAATAAAATTAAATTATACCCAAAAACTAGTTTATTATTAGCCTGAATCGGTAATTGAAATTGATAATAAATGAGATAAAATGTAAGTTAAAGCAATGAAAATATTTTCAATTCCCATTTGGAATAACTTATTTCATTAATAATTGATTGAATGATTGAATAATTACAATTTCATTGATGAAAATAATACTTAAATATTCTAATAATTAAATAATAAAAAAAAATCATGAATTGAATTGATCAGTTTTAAATAGTCTAAAATCGGCTATAACCAAAGCTAAAAATCTAAAAAGCTAAATATTAGAGGCAATGCCAAATTTCCAATTCTTTTTCACACTCCAAAACTTAGAAACTCAGAAACTCAAAAATTCAGCATTAGAACGAAAAGAAAAAGCATTGAAAAGAATTCCAGAGTTGTTTAAGATTCATTTCCAGCAGCATTTACACCTTCTTTTGTCTTTGATTCTTAGACTTTGTGCAAGTTAGCTCAGGAAGTGGCAAATTTATTATCTTCTTTTGTTGTTTATCTCCTTCATCTTCTCAGACTTGTTTTCTCGCCCACCGGTACCAGACTCCAGTATTTTATCGCCAGGCACCGTTATTTGGCACTTTTATATAGAAGCGGAAAGAACAGAGCCGAGAAACGTCCCATAACACTGGTACTCAAGAAACAATAACAAAAAATTTAAGTTATACGACGCGTCCTGGTGCACCTAAATTATGCATTTCCAAGCGTACTTTTAGTGCTCAGCCACATTTTTTTAAGTTAAAATATCCCAAAATATTCAGTGAAGATTCAGTTTTACGATTTTTAACGAACAAAATTATCAAGATTCAAAAACACAATCGAACAGAGTGAATTGTTCGCTTTAAACTTCTGATCTATACGACAACGCAAAACTAAACTATTCTTTCAATGTTTAAATTTTCGAGATTTCAAAAATGCGTCGCCAGAACTGGGGGTGTTTTTATTGAAATATTTATGTGACTGATTTTTCATTTATTTGATGAATTTATAACTACGAATGAGTGAATGAATGAAATATATAAAAAGTTATAATTGATTGAGTTTATTTGATTTAAATGAACATTGAATTCAATCATAATTACTTTGATAAATATATTATCAATTATATTCATAAAGTGATCATTTCAATTGGATAAGAAATATCATTCATTTTAATTTCATAACACTTAAAGAAAAATGTTGAATTCAAAAATAAAATCCAGTTTAATAACAAATAAGAAAGATATTTATCCATTAATTAAATTAGAAAATGCATTTTTTAAAGATTATAAAAATAATTCAATTTTCAAAAATCCAATAAATTTAAATATTAATAATAATGAAAAATGGGCAGTGATTGGTTCTGATAAAAATAAATATAATTTTTTAAAAATTTTATCTTCAAATTACTATTTACCAACATCTGTAAATTCATTAACTTATCCAAATTTATCTTTATTATCAAATAATAATACCAATAATTCTAAAAACAACAATATTGATTTAGTTTCTTTTAATAATTCTTCAAATTTAAATATAAATAATAAAGCTCATCTTTCTGCAAGATTTGAATTTTTTAAAAATGATCAAGATCAATCTTTAATGGATTATATCTTAGGTAATTCTTCAAATAATTTAATAAATTTAAATTATGATAAAGTTGATAATTTATTAAAAAAATTTAATCTATTTGATCTTAAAAAAAATTGGATCTTAATGTTATCAAATGGTCAATTAAGAAGAGCAAATTTAATTAAATCTTTTTTAAAAAATCCAAAAATTTTATTAATTGATGAACCTTTCTTAGGTTTAGATCATAATTCTAAAATTTTAGTTTCAAATATTTTAAATAATTTATTTCCATTTCCTTTTATAATCCTAGGTTTAAAATATAATGATTATTTACCAAATTGGATTACAAATATTGCTTTAATTAATAATAATGGTTTAATAAAGACAATTAATTTACCAATTAATGAAAATGAAAATGCAAAAGAAAATCTTCAAGATATAATCAACAAATATCAAAATTTAGATGATGATTTAAATAATGAAAATTTCTCAAATATAAATTCAACTGATTTCAATGAAAAATTAAAGACTTTAATTAATAAAATTTTTGATTTAAATAAAATCGAACCTCATAATGAAACTAACAATAAAAATTCAACAATAATTGAATTCAAAAATTTCAATTTATCTTATTATAATCCAAAATCAATTAATGAAAATAAATATATAAATATTTTTAAAAATTTGAATTTAAAAATAAATAAATCTGAAAAATGGCAAATTAAAGGTAATAATGGTACAGGTAAATCAACTTTATTATCTTTAATAACTGCTGAACATCCACAATCTTGGAATGAAAATATTTTAATAAATAATTTACCAAGAATTGTTGGAAAAGTTAATTATTTTGATATTAATAAAATTATTGGTTTTACATCTCCTGAATTATTTCAAATTATACCAAATGATTTAAATTTTATTCAAATTTTATCAACTGGTTTCAATGATGTTGGTTTTCATTTAAATAAAAAGTTATTCTCTGTCAAAGATTCTAAAGATACAGAGAAACTTGAAGAAAGTAAAGAAAGTAAAGAAAATAAAGAAAAATTGGATCTTTTGAACTTTATAATTGATGAATTTAAATTAAATGATAAAAAATTTCTTAAATTTCAAGATTTAAATTTAAATGATCAAAAATTATTATTATTTTTAAGAAGTTTATTAAAAGCTCCAGAAATTTTGATTTTAGATGAAGCATTTTCTGGTATGGATAATATTAGAGTTAATCAATGTAAAAAAATAATTGGAAATTGGCCAAATACTGTATTATCAATAAGTCATATAAAAGAAGAATTACCAATTTGTGAGAAATTTATTGAATTAACTGATGATCCATCAACTTTTAAAATTGGTGATTTATGAATAATAAAAAAAAAAATTAATATAAAAATATTAAAATTATAAAAAATATCTATATTCAGCAGAAAAGAAAAAGTATTATAAACTCATTAAAATTGATAATATTTTACTTTTATCATATTTAATATATTTACTTGTATGTTTTGTGAAATCTCCAGAACTATGTTTATCATAAAATCTATTATATAATGGAACAATAAAACTTATTTCATTAATTAAATATTTTTTTAATGAAGGATCAGTAATATTATAATTTTTAAAAGTTTTAACTAAATCTTCAAATTCATTATTAAAAGTTTTAAATTTATCTTTTATAATATCTTTATTTTTTGAAGATAAACTACCAGAATTTGAAGAAGTTGAAGCAGTGATAGTGACATCTAATAAATTTGAAGCTAAATTTTTCCAATTTGTTAAAAATAAATTTAAAAATCTTTTTCTTAGTTTTTCAAATCTATCTTTACTTAAAGTGAAATTAATTGAATTTGAATTATTAAAGAATAAAATTGAATTAATTTCAGATCTTTTAATAATTTGTTCAATTAAAGTTAAATTTGTAATTAAAAAAAAACCAAGAGTTGAATTTATTAAATTTTTATTTTTTAAAGTTGTTGAATAAATTAATTTTGCTTTAATTTCAAGATTTATCATAATTGCATCTATAGAATCAATGAAAAAACAACTTAATAATATTTTATCTTTTGATAAAATTTCATTATCATTATCAATGTCATTAATATTATTATTTGAATTAATATTTAAATTATCTATAGCTTTTTGATAACTTGAATGATATAAATTGATTGAATTATAAGTTTGTAAGAAAAATGGTTTTTGATTTGAGAACCATGAACCAATTGACATATCATTAATAATTTCAAGACATGAATTTTTATAATCAGAAAATTTTCTTAATTTTGACATTAATTCAACAGTAATTTCAGAAACTCCATTATCTTTTGGTAAATTTATTAAAGAATTATTTATTTTTAAATCAATATTTTTTAAATAATCTTTAAAAAGATTTTGACTTAAAGATTTTATAATTTGAAAATTTTTTGAAATTAAAATTATTGATTCATTATATGTATTATTATTATTATTATTATTATTATTATTATTATTATCAGTTATTATATTATAATTATTTAAAGTTTTAAATAGATTAATTTTACATAAAATTAATTCAAATAATAATAAAGAATGAGTATTGAAATTTGATTTTATAAAATCACTTATATCAATTAAAATACTTGAATAATTTGAGAATGGTTTTGTAAAAATATCATTTAAGATTAAATTTATTTGATTATTTGAATTATTTGAATTATTTAAATTTATACTTTGAAATAAGTTTGAGATTAGTTTATATTCATTATTTAAATGATTAATTAAAATATTTGTATAATTAGTTATACCATTTGAATTTTTTTCATAAAAATTAGTTGTAGTTGTATTTGTAGTTGAAGTTGTTGAAGAAGATTTTGATAATTTTGTTGAAAGTGATAAAGAATCTAAAGATTTTATAATTAATTGAGATCTATTTAATACATATATGGATATTAATTTATCAAAAGAATTTTTTGAATTTGTATTAAAGAATTGTAAAATTAAATTTAAATTTGTTATAATATTATTATTGTTATTATTATTATTATTATTATTATTATTATTATCCAGATCATTGAGATCATTAAGATCTGTATTTAAATTATCAGTGAAATAAATGATAAGATTATTATTACCATTTGAGATTAAATTATTTAAATTATTAACAATTCCAATAAATTGATTTAAATTTGAATTTGAATTAATTTTAAATTTTAAATTTATTGAATTTTTTAAATTTAATAAATAATTTTTTAAATTATTAATATTATTTAAATTTATTGAATTATCATTAATAATAATTTGATAATTCGAAATTATTTCAGCATAATTATTAATTTTATTAATTATTAATAAAGAATCATGAACATTTTTTTTATATGAAGTTAAATTATTTGAAGTATTAATTATTGGTTTAATTAAATTTAAAGAATTTAAAGATAAATTTGAAATTTTATTTAATGAAGAATTTATTGAATTGATTAGATTATCTGAATTTATAAGATTTTCTTCAAGAACAGTTACATCAGCTTCATCTATATCCACCAAAAAAGACATTCTTTTAATATATTGTAACTAATTTAATTGAATTTGATTGAATTTAATGGATTTTAATAGAATTTAGTCCTTTAAATTGAATTAAATTGTATTAAATCCTTTGATTATTTGAATTTTGCCAGTTTTGAGGAGGTTTCGTTTTTATTTGTTTGTTGTCACCAGCGAGAAAAGGAAACCCGGAAAAGTGGTCTCGGATACAGGTTTGCAGTGTTTTCGCGATTGAAGAAAATGAAAGTGAAATGAAAGAAAGAAATGAATATTTTATTATTTATTGTTTATTTATTGTGTTGTGCTGATTGTGTTGGATTGTTTGTTGATTAATATATCATTATTGATTGGAATCTAAGAATAGTCTTATAGGTGTTTGTGGTTCAAGATGAGCAAAGTCAACTCTGTTACTGAAAAGAAAGGTCAGTCTGAAAACCAGTCTCAAAATCAATCGACGACAATAGCTCCAGGTGGAAACACTTCAACATCAACAGAAAATAATATCAATGAAGCAGTGATTCCAAGAGATGTTCGATTACTTCAATTAATATTTCATAATCATAAAATCGAATCTTATGAAGATCATGTTCCATTACAATTAATGGATTTTGCTTATAGATATACAACAAGTGTTTTAAAAGATGCAGTTTTTTACAATGATCATTCAACTGCAAAACCTTCGAATATTACAACTGCAGGTAATACAGGTTCAAAACAACCATTAAGCGTAGATGATATAAGATTAGCAATAGCTGCCAGAACCAATTATCAATTTAAACCAGTTCCTCCAAAGGAATTACTTTTACAAATTGCAAGTGAAAAAAATTCAAAACCTTTACCTCCTGTTATTCCAAGTTGGGGTTTAAGATTACCTCCTGAGAAATATTGTTTAACAGGTAAAGATTTAGAATTATCTGAAGAATTACTAAATGATAGTGATATGGAAGACGAGGAAGAAGAAAACAACAAGGACATCAAAGACAACAAAAACATGGAAGATGAAGACAACGATGTTGAAATGACCTGATCATTCACTCTTTCCTCTTGCTCTTCCTCTTGCTCTTGCTTTTGTTTCTGTCTTTTTCTATCACGAATCTCTTTCTTTTCCTTTTCTTATCTATTTCTCTTTTCTTATGTACATTACCTTCTCCTTCTCATTTTCCTTTTTTATAATTTATAGCTGATTTCAATTTCAATCAAATTTCATTTTTGCTGATAAGTTACACAAACACATTACAAAATTAATCGATTCTGTAATTAAGTTATTAAGTAACGGTAATATCTGCTTTATACATATGTCAGTAACTTGATTTTTTATTGTTGTATTTTAGGTTTGTTGGTCAAGTGGTTACGACGCTTCGTTTACACCGAAGAGATCGCGAGTTCGAACCTCGCACGAATCATTTCTTTTTGTTATTTTTTATAAATTGTTATTCAATAATTCTAAATGAAGTGTGTATATGCACCACGATTTCAATTCAGCGTTCTCTAACATAAAATAGAATCTACATTACTATTTATTTAAGAAAAAAAAGATATGCCTGATTTATAATTCTATTAAAAAATGACTTATATATATATATATATATATATGAGATTCTAATAAATTTAAATAAATAAAGCAATAAAATCTAAAATTTGAAAAAGAAGCTTGAGAATATTAGAGAAAAAAAAAAAATAATAACTTGTAATTTGAAACTTGTGATTGGTAACTGGTAACTGGTAGCTTGAAAAAATTAAAAAATGTTGAAAATCCTAAATCCTGGAAAACTAAAACCCCCTAAGAAATTAAGAAATAAATTAAGAAAGAAGATTAAGAAAGAAAAAAAAAATATAAAAATGAAGTAAATAAAATTGTTCAAAGATAATTTAAAAATTTGGTAATGGCATCCTTGGATCAATTTTTTCTGAAGATTTTACTTTTTCAATAATTTCATCTTTTGAATTTTCATTAGAATTCGAATTTGAATTTGAGTTAGAATTAGAATTAGAATTAGAATTAGAATTAAAATTAGAATTGGAATTGGAACTAGATTTAGTGTTAAAATCTTTACTTCCAGTATTGGTATTATTTATAGATTTAATTTTTGCTTTATTATGAACTCCAGTAATTGTTGGACTTTCATTATGAATTACAAATGATGACGTTGATATTAATGAATTACTATCAACATCATTATCTCTACCATTATTGAAACTTCTTTGTGGTTTATTAAATCCAAATGGATGCCATAATCTATCTCCTGAAACTCCAATTCTATCTGATGATAATCCTGATGATGATCTCATTAAATCTGTTATATCAACACTTTCATCATCATTATTCATTAATAAACTTGAACTTCTTTCAAGATTAAGATTATTTATACTAAAATTTAATGAACTATATGATTCACTTCTTTCTGATAATAATAATGGTGCCATTTCAACACTATTATTATTATGTATTGTTGATGTTGATGACATTGATTCACCTAAAGCTTCATCTTCTGGAAGATCTAATAATGAACTATCTGCTCTTAATTGTGGTGTTAATAAATCAATATTTTCTGGTGTTGGCGGTATAATAACCGCTGATGGTATAAATTGTTCAGTAACTGGACTTCTAATATCAAAATTCATTTTTTTTGAGTTATTCTTCCAATTTTTATTACCATTACCATTACCATTATTACTATTACTATTACTATATACATATGAATTTTCTAATTGTTCATCTAATGAAAATGATCCTAAAATTGAATCAATATCCTTTGGTCTATTAATTTCTATTGAAGGTTTCAGTGATGATCCAATTGATGGTCTTCTTCCTTGATTATCTACTGTAAGAAACATTGAAGATCCTGATGATGAATTTTTTCTATTACCTTTATAAAGATCACTATTATTATTATCAAGATCAAAACTTAATTTTGAAGAACTTGGAGAAAAACTCATTTTTGCTCTTCTAACTTCTGGTGAAACTGCTCTTGCAATACTTTGAGGTAAATGTGGACTTACTCCTCTAAATACAAATCCAGATGCAACATCATCATCTAAATCATCATTAGAAAGACTTGGTTCCATTGGTGGAATTTCTATAGACATGTTAACATTTTTTTTTGATCTTCCTCTTGTAGTAGTTGGATCATCTCCACGTGTTTTAAGAGTTCTTAATCTTTTCTTAATCCTTTCTTCTTCAAGAACTTCATCATAACTTGGAGGTAAATTATCTTCCAATTGATTTGTCATTGAAATTGCCATATCAAATGGCGGAGGATTAATTGAAGGTTTAATTAGTGTTCCAGAACGACTTTTAGTTTGAGCTACAATTGGAGGAATTAATAAATGACTTGTCATAGAAGACAATAATCCACGATTTATATTATTGTTATTATTATTAGATGTGGGAGAAGATATATTATTAAATTCAGATGAAGGCGTTTGTAGTGGTTGAAATTTTTGATTAAATGTCGATGAAGGAATTTGTCTTGGTGAAAGTAAACCAGACATTCTAGGTGATGATAATGCATTTAATTGAGGTGATAAAGCTTGAAGTCTTGGTGATAATGCTTGAAGTCTTGGTGATAATGCTTGAAGTCTTGGTGATAATGCTCTTATAGTTGGTGATAAAGCTTGAAAATTCGGGGAAATTAAACCAGAAGCTCTCAGAGTATTTGGGTCTAAAGTAGATGTTATACTTATTGAAGGTTGTAAAGGTGGTGAAGAAAGATTATTCTGAGGATTTAAAGGTTGAGCTTGTGGTGAATATAATTCAACATTCATTTTTTGAGGTTTATATAAATTTGATTCAATCATATTACTTGTAACCTCAGATCCACCAAATTCTTTATCAAGTTGAGAATAATTATGAGAATGATCTTTATCAACTTCTAAATTAAAATCTTCATCCGTTATTAAATCATTTTTTGTTTGTAATGAGGAATCTTCTAAAGCATCTTTTATATTTATTGAAGTATTATCTAAAGATTGAGGAACATTGATATTACCATTTACAGAAGGATCTGTTGGATCTCTTAAAATTTCTGGAGGAAAAATTGGAACATTATTTGGATTTTCAAGCATAGTCATATTACCATATTCATCATAACCCATTAAAGTTGATGCACCAATTCCATCATAAGCAGGTAATAAAGTATTAGCTTGAGTACATAATGGATGAAGTACATGAATTGGAGAATCAATAGAAATTTCAAAATGTTTTCTTGATTTTTTTGGTTTTGATTTCTCTGGTTTGTCATTTGAATTTGTAGTTCCACTTCTATTTCTTGAAGAATTTTGATTTGAATTATTTGAATTTATTGAAGCACTAGTATTATTACGAGCTCTACCTATTATTGAATTATTTGAGGAACCTCCAGTATGATTTGGATTCAATGTATTTAAGGCGGTTAAAGAAAGTGAAGAATGACTACCATTATCACCATTTGAATTTAAATTTGAATTATCACTTGAATTTTCATTTGCATTTTCATTTTCAGTTTTTTTTTCTTTTTCTTTTTCTTTATCTATTTCTTCATTTTTTTTTGAAAGCCTTATACAAATTTTTAACCAATGATGACATTGAATATTAGTATATTCAGTATCTGGATGAAATCTTCCACCCATTTTTCCAACCATTTCAGGAACAAATAATTGATAGGTAAAATCTTTTGAAGAAATATATTCATCATCTTCATCTTCATCTTTCTTTTTATCTTTATCTTTATCTTTATTATCATTTTTAGAATTTTTAATACTTGGAATTAAATTTGAAGAATTTGAACCATTTAACAGAAACCCAGGTAAATGATGAGATAAAGAAGAATGTCTTCTATGATGAGTATTATTTTGATTATTATGATTATTATTTGTAGAAGTATTTGTAGTTGAAAATAAATTATCAGATTGTAAAGTACTATGTTTTTTTAAATGATTAATACTATTATTACTCGTATCAGAATTATTACTTTGAGAAGAAGTTATAACATTATTATCAAAATTTTCATCATGAAATTCTTTTAATAAATTATTACCAGATTTTGGTTTATGTTCTAATAAAAGATATTTTTTTTGTGGTTCTAATCTATGAACTTTTTTTTTTTTACACCAATATTCTAAAATTTCAATTAAATAAATTTTAATTTTATAAATTTTTAAAGTTTTTTCAATTGGATTTAATTTTATATTAATTGGTAAAAATGAATTTAAAATTAAAAAATTACTTAAAACAGAAATTGAATAATTTAATTTATTATCCCAAGATTTATTAATCATTATTGGTTCAAAATTATCTTCTAGAGATTGAGAAGAATTAGTTCTAATAAAATTTAATTCTTTTTTTGAATGTAAATTACCTTTAAATTTTGAAAATCTTTCAATATTTACATTTAATGAATAATTTATATAACCAAAAGTTACATTAATTGATTCAGGAGTTGATTGAGGTATTGGATGTTCAAAATTATAAATATAATCACCTTGATTAAATATAAAATTTTCAATTTCTTTATTATTGTTATTGGTATTATTATTATTATTACTATTATTATTATTATTACTATTATTATCAAATTGTTGATCATTTAAAGATAATGAAGAATTATTTAAATTATTAAATCTTGAAGAAATTATTGAAGATATTGAAGAATCTATAGTTGAATTTGTGAAAGATCTATGTTTTGTTGGAGATAAAGTTCTTGATCTTTGATAGTTATTATTTATGATACTATTATTATTATTATTATTATTATTATTATCATCATTGAATATTTTAACTTTATTTAATAATTGTGGTTTTAAATTTGTTTTTAAAATTGAAATTGTTTTTGTTTTTGAAGCTGATCTTGATCTTGATTTTATTGAAGTATTATCTAAAGAAAACATTAAATCATCAATATCATCATTATTATTATTATTATTAATACTTGTACTTCTATTTTTAGTTCTTGATATTCTTTGAGTATTATTATTATTATAAATATTAATATGATTTGCACCACCATTTGAATAATTAATTAAATTTTTATTTGAATAATTAAAAAAAGGCCAAGTATGATTTAAAATTGTTTCATTTTCAAAAAATTCTGATTTTTTTGGAGGTATACCTTCTGGCCAATTTGTTCTTGCATTACCTTTTAAATTTAATTCAATTTTTTTTAATTTTGTATTATTTTTTAAAATTTTTATTAATAAAATTCCTCTTAATAATAATGGAGGACTTTCATTATATAAAGTTGAAATTTGATTTGTATTTATAATTATATTACCACTTATATTTGCACTTGAATTATTATTTGTATCAGCGGTTAAATTTGATTGATTATTTTGATTATTTTGATTATTTTGAGTAGTTAATTGAATATTACTATTAACTGGAGTTGAAGGTATTCTTCTTCTACTTCTTCTATTAACATTTGAATTTGAATTACTTTGAAAATTATTTGAATCACCAATATTATTTTGTAAGAAGAAATTTTCTTCAGTTAAAATTAAATAAACTTTTAAAGATGAAGTTTCAATTAATGGTTTTTCAGGTAATTTTGGTAAATAAGTATATTGTTTTATATTATTATTTAAATTATTAATATTTAAATTATTAATATTTAAATTATTATTTAATTGAGTTATATTTGATAAATTTATAGTTGAATTTGTTTGATTTGATAAATTTATTGTTGAATTTATTGTTGAATTTAATGAAGATTTATAATCAGGTGGAGATTGAAATTGATTATTGAATTGATTATTATTAAATTGATGATAATCATTATTCTGTTGATTATTATTATTATTATTATTATTATTATTATTATTATTATTGTTATTGTTATTGTTATTGTTATTTCCTAAAGAAAAAGAAAAAGTTGAAGTTAGATCAGATAATAAATCTGAAGGATTCAAAGGATTATTTACCATTGTAAGTATTTTATTATTAATAAATTTCGAACACAATCATTCTATGAATAATATAAATAAATGAATGATAATCTAAAAGAAATAAGAAATAATTTATAAGAAATAATAAACCTTTGTGATGAAGACTGATAGATCCAAACAAATGATTGATATATTTCAAACAAGGACTGTATTAAATATTAAATATTTATTATTTATTATTTATTATTTATTATTTATTCATTATCTATTATCAATTATCTAGTATCTATTATTTATTATCATTTATTTATCATTTGGTACTTATTGAGTAGAGAACGAGTGGAATAAATGGCAAAGGTTCCCCTGTTTATTGATTGATTATCGAGAGCGAAGCAGTACTGGAGTAGCAGTGCTTAGTTAACAGTCAGTTACCGGAGAGTCTAGCTGCTGGGAGTGCTGGGAGTGCTGAGAGTTAAGCACTGAGAGTTAAGCACTGAGTGTTAAGCGCTGGGAGTACTGGCCGCTTGTAACGGTATGAGAAACAGTTCCGGTGAAAGAAAGAGACACCGCGCCACGGAGACTGCTGGTTCCACAGGCGGATACAGCACACCCAGCACTTCCACGGCACAAGCAATACTAGCCACTTGTTTTGATTACATAACAGCATGTGATACATCCGATATATTTCTCTTTTATGCTTTTTCTCCTTTTTCTAGCCAAACAATCTCGATAATCAATTTCGATAATCTCAGATCAATACAATTGCACTATCAAGAAATTATCCCATCTTCCAAAAACGGGGGCCCACTATATACTGCCAAAAATGCGTGGTCCGGGACCATAGTAATAAGCTAAATCATATGACATATAAAGGTAGTCCCGTTTTTAAGGGTTTAAAAGTGTTTAAAAAAATTATTTGGATTAATTTGAGGTTTTTGTTCCTGTTTTAGAAACAACGTTTACTATGTAAAAAAGAAGATTTTGAGGTGGTATTTAGCGTTTCTGGCAGTATATAGCGGTTCACCAAAAACGGAAGTAAACGCTTTCTCTGTAAACTTATTCATCTTCAATAGAGTAACTGAAATAAATATTAATAATCACTTATATTCAGTAATTTTACTCAATGACTTCCCTAAATTGACGTTTTAGTTAATTTTATTCAAATATAATTGAAAATTATACTCAAATTATGAAATTATATATATATTAATCAATATGTAACTTTTGTTAATTATTAATTCCATTCTATAATAAATTCACAATAGTTAATAATCAAAATGGTCGAATTACCTGAATATTATGAAGTTGAATTACCTAATGGTTTAAAATATAAACAACCAACTGGTTTATACATAAATAATAAATTCATACCCTCAATTGATAAAGAAATTATTCAGCCAATTAATCCATCAGATGGTAAACCATTATCAAAAGTATATTGCGCCAAATCAAATGATGTTGATTATGCCGTCGATATTGCCCTTGATGCATTTAAAAAAGTTTGGAAAAAAACTCCAGGTACAGAAAGAGGTAAAATTTTATTCAAATTATCTGAATTATGTGAAGAAAATTTTGATTTATTAGCTTCAATTGAATCTCAAACTTCTGGTAAACCATTTGAACAAAATTCAAAAGGTGATATTTCTGAAGTTATTAATGTATTTAAATATTATGCAGGTTGGGCAGATAAAATTCATGGTAAGACAATTCCAATTGATGATAATAAATTTGCATATACTGTTCATGAACCATATGGAGTTTGTGGACAAATTATACCATGGAATTATCCATTAGCAATGATGGCATGGAAACTAGCTCCTGCTTTAGCTGCTGGAAATACTGTAGTTTTAAAAACTGCTGAACAAACTCCATTATCTGCTTTATTTTTTTGTACCTTAATTGAAAAAGCTGGATTTCCTCCTGGAGTTTTGAATATAATTTCAGGATATGGTAAAGATGCTGGTAATGCATTAGCTTCTCATTTGAAAGTTTCAAAGATTGCATTTACTGGTTCAACTAATGTTGGAAAATTAATTCAACAAGCAGCTTCTAATAATTTAAAAGCTGTAACTTTAGAAACTGGTGGTAAGTCTCCATTAATTATATTTGAAGATGCAGATTTAGAAAAAGCTATAAAATGGGCTGCTTTTGGAATATTTTTTAATTCTGGTCAAATTTGTACATCAAATTCAAGAATTTTAATTCATAAAAATGTTTATGATAAATTTTTGAAATTATTAAGCGATTATATAAATAAAGAATATAAACAGGGTAAGCCATTTGATTCTGATGATATTATGGTCGGTCCTCAAGTTTCCAAATCACAACAAAATAGAATCTTAGATTATATTGAAATTGGTAAGAAGGAAGGTGCAAAAATATACACTGGAGGTTTTAAAATTACAAATGATGAAAATCTAAAAGATGGTTTTTTCATTAAACCAACTATTTTCTATGATGTTAAATCAGATATGAGAATATTTCAAGAAGAAATATTTGGACCAGTAGTTGTTTGCTCAACATTTGATACTGATGAAGAAGCAATAGAATTAGCTAATTGTACCGAATATGGATTAGGTGCAGCATTATTCACCAAAGATATAACCAGAGCCCATAGAGTCTCTAGAGAATTAGAAGCAGGAATGGTTTGGATTAATTCAAGTAATGATAGTGACTTCAGAGTACCTTTTGGTGGGGTTAAAAGTAGTGGAATTGGTAGAGAATTAGGAGAATATGGTTTAACTAATTATACTCAAGCAAAAGCTTATCATGTCAACTTAGGTTGGAATCTATAATTATAACTAATCATATCAAATATCAAATAGTAGATAAATTATAAAAATATAATAAAATAATTAAATTTTTTGATAGAACTTCTCTTTGTAAATTAAATTATCAAGAAAAATAAACTGTCGCCAGAATTGGGGTTCTTGTGTTGTAGTTTGCTTGTTTTCGCTTTCTGGAACAAAGCATAAAAAAAACAAGGCCAAAATAAAGCAGAGATTGAAAGTGAATAAAGAAAATAAAGAATAAAGAAGAACTCGAAAAGAAAAGACTAAAGAAAACACGAAGAGTATTAAAACAAAGAAGATAAATGATTGATTTTTACTAGAACTTGATTCAATTAGCTTGGAAGAGCAAACAAGTCATTTTGAAATTAAGATATCAATAGAAAGTTATCCACTTTGTAAAATTAAAATCTATAATTAAAGAAGATATAAAATAACAGTTACTCCTTGATGAATTAAAAGATTATCTCTTTAACATAAAATTAACTTAAAATTAACTTAAAATTCAAGATTAAAAAAATAACTTAACTACTAAAGTTCTAGATAAATAATAATAAACAAAATATATTTCAAATAAACATGGGAAAAGCTTTAATTATAATTGACGTTCAAGAGGATTTCTTACCTCCAAATGGTTCATTAGCTGTCAAAGATGGAAGAAAAATAATTCCAACAATAAATAAATTGATTAATAATAAGGAATATAGTTGGGATTTGATTGTTGCAACAAAAGATTGGCATCCAAAAGATCATTGCTCTTTTGCTTCAAATAATGGAGTTAAACCATATGAAACTATTGAATTTCATAAACCAAAAACTAATGAAAATGATAAAAATTATATTGAAGAAATTAAAAAACAAATTGTTTGGCCAGATCATTGTATTCAAAATGAATTTGGTTCTGAGTTTGGTATTGAGTTTAAAAAAGAATTTGAAAAGTTAATTAATTCAAATTCAGATATTAATAAAGTTAAAATTGTTAAAAAAGGCTATCTTAAAGATAGAGAATATTATTCATGTTTTAAAGATGTTTGGGGTTTACATCATACTGAATTAACAGATTTACTAAAAATTGACAAAATTGATGAAGTTTATTTTGTTGGTATTGCTTATGATTTTTGTGTTTTATATTCTGCAATTGATTGTTCAAAATTAAATTTTATTAAAAATACTTATGTTTTAAGAGATGTTTGTAAAAGTGTTTATCCTGATAAGATAAATGAAACTGATTCAATTTATAATAAAAATAATGTAAAAATTATTTCTTTTGCAGTTCATTGAATGTTTAAACCCTGAAAGTCATCTTTTGTTTTTTTTTGTTTTTCTTCTTTGAATAATATATTCTGTCTCTTTTTTAAGGTAAAAAATAAATCTACTTTTTTTTTATTTTATAAATAATCAACAATATTTATAACTGTCTCGTTTATATGTATGCAAAATATGTTTTTGTCATTATCATCCTTTTAGAAAATATATTATATACAGTTTAACCACATGCAACTTCTTTATCTATTGAATTTTCATTTATTTGAAATTCCTTAATTAACTCATCATATAAAGCTATATCTTCTAATTTAACATCATTTAAAAATTCAAAAATTTGTCCTCTTGAATAATAATTAGCTTTAGAATTACTATAATGCCAATTTTGTTCATTTATTTCATTATTACTACTAGTAATAGTATTAGTAGTAGTTGCATTGATATTGTCATCAAAATTGATTAAATTTTTAATTGTATTTAAATTAATTAAAACAAACTTTATTCCACTATCTGGACATTCAAAATTTATATTTAATAAAATTTTTTCCATTATACCTCTTAAACCTCTTGCACCAGTACCTTGTTTAATTGCAATTTTTGTAATTAATTCCAAAGATGGTTTTGTAAAAGATAATTTAACATTAAATTGTTTAAAAATATATTCATATTGTTTAATTAAACAATTTTTTGGTTCAATTAAAATTCTCAATAACTCAGATTCTTTTAAAGATTTTAAACTTGTAATTATTGGAACTCTACCAATTAATTCTGGAATCATACCATACGAAGTTAAATCCTGTGGTGTAACTAATTCTAAAGTTGAAACAACTTTACCATTACTTAATTTGATTTCTTCAATTTTATTGATTTTATTTGCAGTTTCTAAATTTTCATTTATAATTTCCGATTCAATTTTATTTTTGTCATTATTATCATTATTTTTCTTTAAATTATTTTCATTATTATCATTGATTAAAAGATCAGCTTCAAATCCAATTGAAGATCTTGATAATCTATTACTTATATATTTATCTAAACCAGTGAAAGCACCCATTAATATAAATAAAATATTACTTGTATCAATCATAAAAGTTTCAGATTTCTTTTGAGAAGCTAAAGGATTATTGCCAATAAAATTCAGTTTTTCTTTTTTATTTAAAGGTCTTTTAACATTAATTGTGATTGTAGTACCTTCAATTAATTTTAATAAAGCTTGTTGAACACCTTCACCACTTACATCTTTTGTACCAGTTAAAATACTTGGTTTTGCTAATTTATCAATTTCATCTAAGACTATAATACCTTTTTGACAATTGAGTAAATTATAATTTGAATCAATTAATAGTCTTTCTATACATAATTCAACATCTTCACCAATATAACCAGCTTGAGTTAATTGAGTACAATCAGTTATTGAAAATGGTACATTTAAAATTTTTGATAAAGTTTTTGCTAATAAAGTTTTTCCAGTACCTGTTGGACCTAAAATTAAAATATTTGATTTATCAATTTCTGGTATAAGATTCTCATCAATTTCTTTTGATAATTGATCAAATTCCTTGAAACTTGTTCTTAAATTATCATCATTATCCTCATTATTTAGATGTTGATTTTGATCATCATTTTCACTATTATTATTATTATTATTATTATTATTATTATTATTATTATTATTATTATTATTGATTTTGTTATCATTTTGGTTTAAATTTAATCTTAGTCTTGTATAATGATTATAAACAGCTACAGACATTACCTTTTTAGCAAAATCTTGACCAATAATGAATTTATCTAAATAATTTTTTAATTCTCTTGGATTTGGAGTTTTTTTCTGCTTAATAATTGTATTTAAAATGTTATCGTCCTTTTTATCTGTTTTAAGATTATTATTATTTGATGTGATTGTAGAATCATGGTTAATATTCAATTCATCTTTAATATGCTTTTTATTTATTGATTGATTAAAATTAGAGTTTTGATTATGATTTTGGGAATGATTGTGATTAGAATACTTACTATTGTTATTATTGTTATTACCATTGAGATTATAAAACTTTTTATTCTCTCTTATTGGTTTTGGAGTAAATTTATTTGAATCAAATTTACTATCATCACTGTTATTATTATTATGAGTGTTATTATTATTACCTACAAATTCAATAAAACCATTTTTGGCGCTAAAAGTGTTTTCTATATCATTATCATCTATGTCAATATTTGATTCATTATTTGAATTTAAATCTTTATCTAATTGCTTATTAGTATTGAAAATTTTATCTTCTTCATTATCAATATCATTTTTATCATTAGGATTCTTATTATTAATATCATTATCTTTATTATTAAATAAATTATCATTATCATTATCACTACTTGTAGAATATGAATTGACAAAAGTCAAATGTTTTGAAGTATTCCAATGATTCAAATGATAAAATGTATTTAAAGTTTTTAATCTATTGAAATTGCTTGATTTGATTCTATAAGTTGTTGAATATATTAAGCATTTTGATTTAAAGGATATCATTTGAGATACGAGATGATTCAAGGATAGAGAAAAGATAAGAAATGGGAACTATGAATTATTTATTTGCTTTAGTTAATGGGATAAGAAAAAATGATTTGGATATTAATCAAAGATATATTATTGATTGATTAGATATGATTATCTGATTATTTACATATTGATTATATATTATTTATACTATCTACTACAACTATCAATTATATCTATTATTTACTGGTTCTTTCTCAGATGCTTTGATTCGATGCAAAATCCTCGGAAAAGTGGTGGTGCACAGGCAGATAACACTAACAGCCACTGCGACTAGCCCTCTCCGCTATTTGCCTGTGTTTTTTGTCTGTTTCTTTTGACTGGCCTTTATTATAATGGTGATTGAAGAGAAATTTGAAAGTATTTGAAAGTATTTAGAAGAGTATTTGAAAGAGTGTTTGAACAAGTATTTGATGAAGAATTATGAGTATATTTCACTAAACAGGGAATATATTTGCATTGTTACTGGAGAAATTCTTTAATCATCTCATAACTTAAGAAACTAACTGCCATTGAAGGAATAACTTTTAATAAATTCGCACTTAATCCATTATAATATCCAGTGAATCCTTCATTTTTACCAATTGAAATTAAAGCTTGTAAGATTGATTTATATTCATATCCACCACTTTGATATCTTCTTCTTAAAATATCAAAAGGATAAATTAAACTTTGAGAAATACCACCAGATATAGCACCATTAATTAATTTGAATCCTGAATTTGAAATATCAAAATTTCTTTTTTTTTCTTCTTCTTTTAATCCTTCATAAATTGTAAAATTTAATCCAACATATGGTGCAACTCCAATTGTTGTTGGAATCACTCCTTTATATAATGCTAAAATTCCACCTTCTTTTTTAATAATATCTCTAAAAATTTTAAAAAATCCATCTGGTTTATTATCTTTTATTATGATGTTTTCAATGTTATTATTATTATTATTAAGATATTTCTTAGATATATTTTGTTTATAATTTAATCTTTCTGCAGTTTGTATAGATAATCTAGTTCTAATTAAATCTAAAGGATATGTTGCATAAACACTACACGCACCAGCTAAGGATCCTGCAATTAATCTATCTCTATTATTACTACTTTTACTATTTTTAATATTATCTTGATCAAATAAATGATAATAAACAGAAAATTGAACAGCTTGATATGGAAAAATTCTAATACAATTTAATAAATTACCTCTAAATAATCCGATAATACCTTCTTCTTTATAAATATTAAAAATTGTATTGAAAATTCCTTTATATTTTTGTTTTGAATTTATATCCTGAATTTGAAAAATTATTTTAACTCTTTCAAATGGTGAAACAACAGTTCTAGAAATTGAACCTGCCAAACCACCTGCTAAAAATGATGAAATAAAATCATGTCTTAGCAATTCTCTTATTTCCTTTATACCATTTACTATTTCTGTCATATTCAATACTATATCATTTAAATCTATAATAACTAATTTTATATTGTTATATTATAATCATAATCATAATACCAAAAAAATATATTATCGTAGAGTAAAAAATCTCATTTTGAGCATGAAAATTTCCTGTTTTTCAATATATTTCTTAAAAAATATCCGTTAAACTTAAAACCAGTAAACAGTTTTACAAACGCTTATCAAAAATAAACTTCATTCTTTTACGAACTCAATCATTTACTCAGATTCACTTTTTCATTGATTCGATAAACATTCATTAAATTATTAATATTATATATATAAAAAGACTATAATTTAGAATATAGTTAATAAGAAATAAAATATATTTAGTATATTTATTATAAATCCCAGCCTAAGTTGACATGATAAGCTTTTGCTTGAGTATAATTAGTTAAACCATATTCTCCTAATTCTCTACCAATTCCACTACTTTTAACCCCACCAAAAGGTACTCTGAAGTCACTATCATTACTTGAATTAATCCAAACCATTCCTGCTTCTAATTCTCTAGAGACTCTATGGGCTCTGGTTATATCTTTGGTGAATAATGCTGCACCTAATCCATATTCGGTACAATTAGCTAATTCTATTGCTTCTTCATCAGTATCAAATGTTGAGCAAACAACTACTGGTCCAAATATTTCTTCTTGAAATATTCTCATATCTGATTTAACATCATAGAAAATAGTTGGTTTAATGAAAAAACCATCTTTTAGATTTTCATCATTTGTAATTTTAAAACCTCCAGTGTATATTTTTGCACCTTCCTTCTTACCAATTTCAATATAATCTAAGATTCTATTTTGTTGTGATTTGGAAACTTGAGGACCGACCATAATATCATCAGAATCAAATGGCTTACCCTGTTTATATTCTTTATTTATATAATCGCTTAATAATTTCAAAAATTTATCATAAACATTTTTATGAATTAAAATTCTTGAATTTGATGTACAAATTTGACCAGAATTAAAAAATATTCCAAAAGCAGCCCATTTTATAGCTTTTTCTAAATCTGCATCTTCAAATATAATTAATGGAGACTTACCACCAGTTTCTAAAGTTACAGCTTTTAAATTATTAGAAGCTGCTTGTTGAATTAATTTTCCAACATTAGTTGAACCAGTAAATGCAATCTTTGAAACTTTCAAATGAGAAGCTAATGCATTACCAGCATCTTTACCATATCCTGAAATTATATTCAAAACTCCAGGAGGAAATCCAGCTTTTTCAATTAAGGTACAAAAAAATAAAGCAGATAATGGAGTTTGTTCAGCAGTTTTTAAAACTACAGTATTTCCAGCAGCTAAAGCAGGAGCTAGTTTCCATGCCATCATTGCTAATGGATAATTCCATGGTATAATTTGTCCACAAACTCCATATGGTTCATGAACAGTATATGCAAATTTATTATCATCAATTGGAATTGTCTTACCATGAATTTTATCTGCCCAACCTGCATAATATTTAAATACATTAATAACTTCAGAAATATCACCTTTTGAATTTTGTTCAAATGGTTTACCAGAAGTTTGAGATTCAATTGAAGCTAATAAATCAAAATTTTCTTCACATAATTCAGATAATTTGAATAAAATTTTACCTCTTTCTGTACCTGGAGTTTTTTTCCAAACTTTTTTAAATGCATCAAGGGCAATATCGACGGCATAATCAACATCATTTGATTTGGCGCAATATACTTTTGATAATGGTTTACCATCTGATGGATTAATTGGCTGAATAATTTCTTTATCAATTGAGGGTATGAATTTATTATTTATGTATAAACCAGTTGGTTGTTTATATTTTAAACCATTAGGTAATTCAACTTCATAATATTCAGGTAATTCGACCATTTTGATTATTAACTATTGTGAATTAATTTTAAAATTTATTTATATATACCTGTTTTACTTCTTCTTCTTCTTCTTATTCTTCACTTTTGTTTTTTTCTTCTTTTGAAATAAGGGGGTTGTCCCTGAATTTATATCATTATTGAAATAGTGAAGTCCCTGTTTACCTGTCTTCCTGTATATTTGACATTTTTGATTACGAATCCAATCCAATCCAATTCACTCCACTCAATCTCTTAACCTAATTATCATTGCTAACCTTTTTTTAAGCGCCTTTTTGATCTGATAAGAAAACGAGAACAGTGAAAGTCTTCACCTAAAAAAGTCAGTGCTGCTGCTCGGCAACCCCAGCTAATCACTGCCCGCGCGGCTAATGCCAAAGTAAATCTAAGCTCAAAGACAAAAAAAAGTGCTGGAGCTCAGTGGCAATTGATCGATCTATTTGAGTAAAAAAAGAATTTGAATTTGATATATTTAAAGTGTTTAAACTATGGAATAAAATCTATCTAAAAGGTAAAATATAGTCTAGTTGAGTGAATCACTCTGGAAATTAGTATTATATAGCATTGGATTTGAACTCATCACAGTCAAAAGAATGGGGGACTTGAAGTGTGAAGAAAGAATCAAAGAGTGAAAGAAAATGAAATAGGAATAGTAGAAGTAGGTAACATCAATTGATAAATTATTTTTCATTAGATAATGAAGAATTCGATTCTAAATTAGTTTCTTCGCCTAATTCTTCATCATGTTGTTTTTGAATCATTGCTGCAAATCCAAATCTTGATTTTTTTCTTAACATTGGACCCCATTTTTCAAAAACCCATGGAACTGGAAGCATAGCAAATGCAATAAATCCAAAAACTGATGATGCCCATCCAGTACCTAATTTATGATACATTTGTACTGTAAATAATGGAAAAATTGATGCAATTATATATCTTAAAAGGTTATTTGCTGCTAATGCTGATGCAACTGAAATTGCAGGATATGATAATGTAAAATAAATCATACAACTAAAAAAAATTAAAATTAATGAAAATCCAAATGGTATACCTGCTAATGTTGGTACAATCCAATGAACATTTTCTCTTGCAGACCAACCTAACCAAAATAAACTTGGTGGTAAACAAACTGCTCCAACTTTACAAATACCTAATCTTGATTCAGGTTCTGGAAATTTTAAATTTCCATTTTCATCTAAATCACCTCTTTTACCATTTGGATTAATTTTCCAATATTTTAATCTATCAATTAAAATATAATAAATTGTACCTAATAATAATCCAAGTCCAATACCTAAAAATGGTAATCCACCAATTCCTGTACTCATACCATATGTACCAATAAAAATTATTGGATATGCTTCAAAAAATCCAAATAAAACTGCAAATACAAATGCAATATAAATTGAAAAAACCATAACAATTGGTTCAACAAATAACATTTCAATTGGTTTAATTAAAGTAATTGTAAAAATAATTTTTAAAAAATTTAAATCAATTTTTGGTAAATCTAATTTTATACCTCTTTTTATTGCACGTTTTCTTAAAATTACAGGTTTATAAGTTTCTGGTAATAATAATACAGGTAATAAAATTGCACCTGCTGCCATTAAATTTACCCACATTGTCCATTTCCAACCTTTATTTTCTGCAACAAATCCTCCAATAATTGGTCCTAAAATTGGTCCTAAAAATGGTGAAAGACAAAATGATGCCATTGCAATACCTTGCATTTCAGGTTCCCAAATATCAGAAATTGTACCACCTGCAACTGCCATTGCTGGTGATGCAAAAAATCCACTAAAAAATCTTAAAATTAAAACTGAATAAATTTTATTTGATAAACCAACACCCATTGTAAATAACATTGAAGTTGGTAATGAAATTATATAAACAATTCTTCTACCAAATAATTCTGAAATTGGTGCTGCAAATGCTGGTCCAAATGCTAAACCAATTAAATAAAATGTTAAACCAGATAAACCTAAAGTTTGTGAGATATTAAATTGAATTTCTAAATATGCTAAACCTGAAACAAATAATGATGAACCAAATGTTACAACTAAACAAATAAATGCAACAGTCATTGTTGATCTCCATCTTTTCCTTAATGACCAATTTTTTGGATTATCAGGATCAGTATCATTATCCCAATCTAAATCACTTAAAGAAACTAAATTATCTTCATCATTTTCATCTTCTTTATTATTATTATTATTATTATTAATAGATTTACTATTTTTATGAGAAACTATTGATTTTAATTCATTTTGAAAATTTTCTGCAGGAGTTATTGTTAAACTTCTTGTTTTAATTAATTTAATTTCATTATCAATTTCTTCATTTGTTAATTTTCTTGATAATGTTTTTTTTAAAATTAAATTATTATTATTATTATTGTTATTACTTGAATCAGTTGTTTTATAAGTATCTAAAAATTTTTCATTTCTAACTGAATCATCATCATCATCATTATTATCACTATTATTACTACTGATATTATTATCTATATTATTAATTTGATTTTTCAGAACAGTTAAATTTGAAGTTTTATTTGAAATAGTTGAAGTGAATACTTCATCTTTTTTAGAAGATTCATTATTATCCACCATTTTAGAGATTTAAATTAGAATTAATAATTAAATTTGGTTTTAAATTTGGTAATTTAATTGAATATACCAAGAATGAAATATAAGAGAATAGATAACGATAATTAAGAAACAAGAAAACGAAAAAAAAAATAAAATTAAAATAAGAAGAAAAGTAAAATAAAATAAGAAGAAGTTAAAGTTGATTTGATTTGATTTAACTTAGTTCGATTACGTATATATTATTGAAGTTATTAAAGAGAATTTTGAATCTTTTATATTATATTATTTTAATTTATTTCAATTGCTCTTGAGGTATTTCTTAAAAATTATTTAAAGAATATGAAAGAACCGAAAAAAAAAAAGAGAAAGAATAAAAGAATGAAATAAAGAAAAAAAGAAATTAGGATGGAAAGAAAATAAGTTTTAAGTATCGTGCAAGATAGGAATCACAGGCTTTGTTATTGAAAAATATGTATACCAATTTCCATAGATCTTATATTACTAACCTTTTTTCTGAATAAAACTGTTACTAATATTCTTCTTTGAAATTTTCTTTTTATATGAAATTATTAGTAATTTTTACTTGTTAGCCTTAAACATTTGAAATTTGAATTGAATCCTTCATTGCTTCTTAGTTGATTCTACTTTTATTATTTTCATTCAAAATTTTAATTATCAATTCTAGATGAAGTATTAACAAAAAAAAAGAGAGAGCAAAATTTAAAATAGATAGAAACTAATAGTTAACTGTTATACTGATACTAAAAGTAATATATTATTTTTCAGTATAAAATTTGGATTTGCATGTTAATCTTCGAGATAAACTCATATTCCTTAACAAATTATTCAAAATGACAAAACAATTTCTTGGAATCGAGAGAAGACGATCCGAATGGAAACAGAAAGAGAAAAAATGCAGCTTGCTATGGAGCTATAGCCGACGGGTAAACTCTAAGGAAACAGGTACGGAAAATACTCGGATAAAAATACATAAATCCGTCTCGGAGCAGTTTCCCAAAAGGCCTACAAGCAGCCGAGCCGAGCTTCAGGGTTCATTATTGCATTCGGTTCGGAAAGAAGTAAACGCAACTTGACGAAAATTTATAAATTTGTCATAACGCAACTTCAGAACGTAATTTTCGAATGTAACGCATCTCTTTTGGGACGTAACTCCTTTGGGACGGAGAAAAAAAAGTTAACCACCTGCCTAAAATTGTTATTACCACCATGATGGGTTTATTACGTAATATGTTGAAATTTTTGAAACGGGTTTATTTTACCCGCAATGGAACCTTTTCGGCCCGTAGTCATAGATTTTACCATAACCCATACATACGTTAGAAGAGAATAAATATAAAAATTTATGAATATTTGATATGAAGATTTAATATGAAGAATTAATATGAAGAATGAGTATTTAGATGATTTTTTAATTTAACAAATTGATTTTTAAAATTTTTTGAACAATTCCAACAAATTAAATCTGATTTTCTACAAATTAAAGAATTTTTACTTTGAATTTCATTAATTTTTAAAATTAAATTACTAAAATCATTATTTTCTTTATTAATTGAATTTAAATTTAATTTAAATTTATCATTAATTAAATCATTTAAATTTAAGAAAAATTCAGTATTAAAAGAATTATAATGTTCTTTTTTTTTTAAACTTTTACTTATATTATCTTTTGAAATTATATGTAAATGTAAATTATTCATTGAAGGAATTGAATGAAAACCAATTTTAAAAAAATTATTCATGGAATTTTCAATTTCTATATCTTTATCTTCATTTATGTCTTCATCTTCATATTCTTCTTTATCCTTTTCATCATTATCATCTTCTTTGTTATTTTTATATTCAAATGGTAAATGAATACCATTTTCATTTAAATCTTTTAAAATTATATTTTTCTCAATTAATTTTATGAATTGGATTAATTTAAGTTGAAAATTATCATTTTTATTGAATTTTAAATTCTTATTAAATAATAATAATGGATGAATTTTACTTATTTCTAAATTTCTAGGCATTATAAGATAATGAAATTTAGATTTTGGAAATTTATCTTTAATTAAAGTGAAATCATTATTATAATACAAAACCAAATCATTCAAATTTCTTTCTGGATTCAAGATATATGGTTTCAAGCCATTCCTGAAATTGAATCTAGTCTTACTCTCACTCATTTCTCTTTCTCCTTTGTTGAACTGAACTGTTTATCATTTTATTATTTATTTCAATATTCATTTCACTCTTTATTTCTTTATTTCTTATCACTGATCCTAAATTTCATTTCATGTTTCCAGAAACAGGACACCGCAAAGAGAATTCTCGGATTCCTGCTGTTGTTGGCCTTTGTTTTGTTTGTTGACAGTCACGCAAACCTCAGCCTGTTCCCCTCTGCAAACGGGCGGATGGAGCAGACTTGCTTTTTTAGCTTCAATTTAGAACTCTCTCAGCTATCACAAAAATATCAATGAATTAATAGCAATAAATAAATAGTAAATAATGATAAAGACTGTAAAAAGAGTGTAAATCACTTATCTCGAATATTTATCTCGAATATTTATCTTGAATATTTATCCAACATTTGTATTTTCATTGACATTGGCATTGATAGATATAGACATTGACATTGAAATTGACATTTAACCGAGTTGAATTTTGTTTATTTGAAATAATTATCATCATTTATTGTAAATTAATCAATAATCAATAATCAATAATCAATAATCGATAATAATAATTAAAATTTAAATAAAAGAAACAATTGAAGACTAATTAATAAGCATTTTTATATAGTTGATTAACTTATTTTAAAATATTAGCAATTTCTATACTTAATTTATCATACTTGAATTTTTTCAATATGTAAAAAAAATTATTACAAATTATTCAAACTCTTTTAAATAATACAATAATTATTCAACTTTTGATTAATTTTTCATTTCTTTTCTTCCAATTTATATTCAAAAAAAATTGAATTAATATTTTATATCAATTATATATACTCTTGATAAATTCATACTACCAAAACACTTTTAAAACATTTATAATGAATTCAATTGATGATCAAGATTCAAAAAATTCAAAATCTTATTCAAATCAATTTATTGAACATCAATTGACTAATCCTCAACGCATTTATAAAAATAATAATAATAATAATAATAATGATAATTTAATCAGAAATTTATCAAATAATGAAATTAATAATGAAATTGATTTGATTAGAAGTAGATCAATTATTTTCACTCCTGCAGAAAATTTCCAAAATGAACTAAAATCTTTAACAACAAGAAATAATAGTACCAATTTTGATAATAACCCTAATAATAATCCTAATAATCCTAATACCAATAATGTTAATAACAAAGATTTAAATGAATTTCCAATAATAGTTTCTGATTTGGATTGGGATAATGATACTGATCCTGATAATCCAAAAAATTGGAGTCTTTTTAAAAAATGGTTTGCAACAATGACTGTTGCTTATATTTGTTTTGTAACAATGTTTAGTTCTTCAATTTATGTACCTAGTGTACCAAATATTGTAAAAAAATTTAATATTTCTGAAACTTTAGCTTTATCTGGTTTAACTTTTTATTTAATTGGTTTATCAATTGGTCCAATAATTGCAGCTCCAATTTCTGAAATTTATGGTAGAAAAATTGTATTTTTTTTCACTTTACCAATTTCCATGCTTTTTATTTTAGGTATTGCTTTATCAAAAAATATTTATTCAATTTTAATTTTAAGATTTTTTACTTGTCTTTTTGCTTCTCCAGGAATGGCTGTTGCAAGTGGTGTAATTGCTGATATTTGGGAACAACAAATGCAAGGTCTTGCAATGTCTTTTTTTTGTATGTCTCCATTCTTAGCTCCTGTTTTAGGTCCTGTAATTGGTGGTTTTGTTGTGGAAAAAAAAGATTGGAGATGGACAATGTGGGTAAATTTAATTGCAGCAGGAATTGCTTTAATTCCAACTTTTATTTTACCAGAATCTTTTAAACCAATTATTCTTAAAAAAAGAGCAATTAGAAGAAATCTAAATATTGAATCACAATCTTTTTTTGATCCAAATTATTTAAAATTAATGATAAGTGTATCTTTAACAAAACCTTTAAAAATGTTAATTTTTGAACCAATTGTTTTAGTTTTTTCAATATATTGTATGTTTTTATTTTCTGTTCTTTATGGATTTTTTGAAGCATATCCTATAATTTATAAAGGTACTTATAAAATGAATTTAGGTATTTCTGGTTTACCTTATTTAGGTATTGGTATTGGTCTTTTTTTAGGTTTATTTTTTTATATATTAATGGATAGATTAGTTCTTTGGAAAAAAAATTCAAATGGTACAAGAGGTAATTATGATGAAAATGGTAAATTTATTATGTTAAATCCAGAAAGTATATTATTTGTTGCAAAATTTGGTGCAATTTCTTTACCACCAAGTTTATTTTGGTTAGGTTGGTCTGCAAGAAAAAATGTTCATTGGATTGTACCAACTTTAGCAGGTATACCATTTGGTTTTGGTTTAATAATAATTTTTTTTTCAACTTTAATTTATTTTAATTTATCATATCCTGCAATTTCTGTTGCTTCTGCTTTAGCTGCAAATAATTTCTTAAGATATATAATCTCTTCTGTATTTCCATTATTTTCTGTTCAAATGTATGAAAGATTAGGTAATGGTTGGGCATCTTCAATATTTGGATTTATTTCTTTATTATTACTTCCAGTTCCTTGGATTTTTGATAAATGGGGGCCAAAATTAAGACAAACTTCAAGATATGGTTATTCTGCTTTAGCTAGACAAATTCTTGATGAAGAATCTGGTAAAAATGAATTTGATTCTAATACTTCAAATTCTTTTGACAATATTAACTATAATAAACAAAATATATAACTTAATTTAAATAGAAATTTAATAAAAATAAATAAAATAAAATAAAATGTAATAAAAACGATCATTATTTTAAAAATATTTAGTAACTGAAACTCTAGAATAATTTGAAAATAACATTAACTAATATGAATAAAGAATACTTTTTTTTTATTTTGTTTTCCTTTAAGTTCAGAATGTAAAATTAATCTATGAATTAAAGATCTAAATATGAAAGACACGGTTGAAAAAAAAGGTAGAATTAAATAATGAGAAATGAAGATTGAAACAAAAAAAAAATTAATGATTAGTTTAAATAGATTAGTTATTAGTTTAATTGAAAATTCTAAAATCTAATTTGAAGTATTATCTTCAAATTCATATAGTAAATTCACTGGCTGCTTCATTTATTGCTTCTCCAATTTTAGTAAGTTCTGAATTTGCTAGTTCCCAATCATTATTATCAATTGCATCTCTAATTGAAGGAAATGTCCACCATTCGAACTCCTCTTTTTTATCTGTTAAGAATTCTGGTTTATATTCTTGAGGTCCAAATAATAAATTTTTATACCAAGGTCTATTTGGATACCCATTAACATCTATTAATCTTCTTTCAAAATTACATAATCTTGCATTCCATTTCCATCTATGAATTGATAATAAAGATGGTTCAACATTGGATTCTTGATCTAAAATTTCTTTCCATGTTTTTTTCCAAACTTGATATTCTTTACCATATCTTTGTAATAAAGTAATTGGATGAGTTAATTTATTAAAATCTAAAGGAAATTGAATATTATTTTTTTGTAAATCAAACATTTTATGAGCATATGATTCTAAATCTTTTGTGAAGTCTTCAAGTTTTTTACCATATTGATCTAAATCAACTGGTATTAATGGATCATCAACTAAAGATAAAATAAGATTCGATAAAATTTCAACCAATTTTTTATGATAAATCATTTCTGGATCAATTTTTTGATCCTGAAAAGATTTAAAATTATCCATACAAGTACTTTCGAAAATATTACCATTTTGATCGTTTGTATATTTGATTTCAATTGATGGAACTCCGGCATAGGATAAAAAAGGTAAATAATTTTTGTATTCTTTTAAAGATTCAATATCTTCAATATGAAATTTTTCAGAAAGTTTTTTATTATTTTGATCTTGATTTTCTTCTTTATTATCATCTTTATTGATTTCATCCACTGAATTAAGAATATCCATTATTAGTGAATTATATGAAGGATGAGAAGAGATTTTTAAATCATGACCCCCAACTGCATCACTTAAATCAATATATGCATATATTTCTTTTCTTATTTCTTTAACTCTATCTTCAATCCATTCAGTTGCACCTGCAAAGTTATATTCAGTACCATCTATAGACATGAAATAAATTGTTCTCAAAGGTTTCCAACCTAAAACAGAATTTAATTTTGTAAAAATTTTAACTAATTCCATTAATATAGTTGTACCAGTATTTGGATTTATAGTACCATAACATGAAGAATCTCTTTGAGCACCTATTATTATTGCTTTTTCACTTTGTTCTTGACCAATTATTTTTCCAACAATATTCCATAATGGGTGAGCATCTCTTTTAATTGATTCAGATTTAAAAAAAAGTTTTGAATTTTTTTCAGATAAATCACCAGAATAAATTTGGAAATTTTCTTTATTTGGAAAATCTAAAGACCAATCATTTAAATTCGAGTCTGATAAATCAATTTTTATACCATTACCAATTATTGAATTTAAGAAGAAAAAAGCATCTTTGAAAGAAATTGTTAAGGAAGGTAAATTTATTGAAGATCTTGAATTTTCCCAGGATAATCCTGCTGATTCAGGTTTAGTTGAAAACCCTGGTGTTAGAACATCACCAGTTGCAAAATTTGAATTTGCAACAGAATTCTTAAAAATTAAATTATTAATATTATTTGAATTAATTTGATCAGTTGAAAAAGACTGTAAATAATCTCGATTTGGATCATTAAAAAATACAACAGCATTACAACCGTTTTTTTTAGCAATAGATAATTTTGAAAATGCTGGAATTTTACCAGTTTTTATAAAACATATTGAATTTTCTTTATTATTATTAGTTTTTGATAATAAATCAATACCATTTGATTTTAAATAGTTGAAATCTTTTCTTCTACCATAATTTGCATATATTATTCTCCCAGTTAATTCCCCATCTGTGGAGAAATAATTAAAAGCTAATTCATTCAAAATCTTTGAAGAAGGTTGAGAATCATCGGAATCATCATTTCTTTTAGATAATTGATTAGATAAATCAATTTTATAATTTTCTACTAGATTAGCTTGATATAAAATTTCATTATTATTGTTATCATCATTGGATATTAAGTTTAAGGTTGAAATATTTGGATAGTTCAAGAAGGAATTAATTTGGCTAAATTCCATTGGACTTAGAGCATCTTGAGTGAAGATGTTATTTATATACCTCGCTAAGGCTAAATCACCTTCAGTACCAGCTAAATGTGGTACAGAAGAAAGATATTGTAAATTTTCTTGCATTGAATTAACATTAATTGAACTTTTAATATTTTTTAAAATTGTTTCTTTATTTGAAAATTGGCCATTTGATATATCTAAATTATTTGGATATAAACCAGAAGAAATAATTATATATAAAAGTCCAGATACAAAAGCAATATATAATAATCTTCTCATTATCAAAGGATTACCAACTTTACTTAAATAAGAATCAAATTTAACAGAAAGAAATCTACAGATTTCCACTATTGGATCGAGAATTTTTGATACTGGATTTATAAATTTTGAATTAAAAGAAGATCTAAATCGTTGACTTGCTTGACTTGCTCGAGAGAAAGAATTTGAAATTAGATTGGTGGCTCTTGTTATGGAAATTGGATTTGAATTCGTTGATGGTGATGATAATATTGGATCATCAATCTCAAATTGTTCAATATCTAAAGATTCTTGATTTGCATTTAAAAAACTATCAGCGCTATCATCACTGTTATCATTATTTTCATCAATATTACTATTTCGATTGTCATTGTTATTGTTATTGTTATTGTCATTATTTATTATCTCATTATCAATATTGTCAATATTGTCAGGTAGATCCAAATCATCATAGGATGGAGGTTCGGTTGGTAGCTGGTCATAAGATTGGGACACCATTATTTAGCTAATTTATGGAAATATTCTGTAATTGAAAATGTTTTCTGTTCTAATGAAAATGCAAAATAGGGATCTAAAGCAGTATTATCATTAGCAGCCTATAGCTTAATAGTCAAATTTATTAATATTATATTATATTTAAAAGAACCATTATTTAATTTCTAGACTCCATTCCAATTGATTTATTATTGTTTCTATTGATTTTCACTTCTTCTGGTAATAAATCCAGCTCTGCCATCTTTTCTGGTGGTTGGTTTCCTTAAACTTCATCACAACAACACAGCAAAATGAGCCACTTGTAAGATAAGCCTTGAATTGCCTTTTTAACGAATTAAGTGGAGTATGAAACCATTGTAAAGGATCATGCATAACAACGTCTAGTTATGTATATTTAGCATATTTATGATTTAAAATTAAGTTCCACAAAACTGGTTTCAATTTTTCAATTTTTTTTTCAAATTTTGGTATTTTTTTTGATCTTAATTTTTTTCTCTAATGAAAAATTGAATAATAAGTGAAATAATTTATTTTTGACATATTTTTAGTTATTCATTAACAATCAGAAAAGATACTATTCAATTTGTTTAGTTTGTTTTAATTTAATATAAGTTTAGTGATACTAATCTAAACTTTTAAACTCTAGTTAAAATGAATTTACCTACTAAAGATTCTCAAATTGAAAGAGAACTTTTACAAAAAATTAATCAGATAAATATTTCTTCAAAGGTAGAAGATATTGAGAGTGAAAGTGAGAACGAAAATGAAATGAAAAAAGATTATAATTATGGTTATGATTATGATAGTGAGAATAATGATGATAACATAGATCATTATTCTGATACAGAAATTGAAAAAAATGATAAAAAAACAATTTTGAATGATCATAAAACAATTCAATCATCTGAGAAAGGTGATATTTTAAATAAATATTCAATATCCAAAAATGAAGATAATATAAATAATTCTATAAAACCACCTAAGATTTCAAAAGATAAATCTCAAAGAGCAACAATACAATCCGTTTTAGATCCAAGAACAATAAGATATTTAACAAATTTTATTAAAAATGGTACTTTAACTAAAATTAATGGTTGTATATCCACCGGTAAAGAAGCAAATATTTATTATGCAATAAAAGAAGAAATTATAGAAGATACTAATGATAATAATAGTTCTAAAACTATAATTCATCATTATGCAATAAAAATATATAAAACTTCAATATTAATTTTTAAAGATAGAGAAAGATATGTAACTGGAGAATTTCGATTTAAAAATTTTAATCAATCAAATCCAAGAAAAATGATAAAAATTTGGGCAGAAAAGGAATTTCGTAATTTAAAAAGATTATTATCAAATAATATTAATGTACCAAAACCAATAGGAATTAAAAATAATGTTTTAATAATGGAATTAATTTCAAATAAAAATTCAATTGGATGGCCAAGTCCAAAATTAAAAGATTTTAAATTTAAAAATTTTAATCAAATTAAATTTTTTTATTTTAAATTATTAATAATTTTAAGAAAAATGTTTCAAATTTCTAAATTAATTCATGCAGATTTAAGTGAATATAATATAATTATTAAAGATGATTATAAAATTTATATTATTGATGTTTCTCAAAGTGTTGAACCAAATCATCCAATGAGTTTAGATTTTTTAAGAATGGATATTAAAAATTTAAATGATTTTTTTGAGAATAAAAAAAATATAAATATAATTTTAGAAAAAGATATATTTAAATTTATAATTGAAGAAATTTCAACGTTGAATAAAGAATATTTAAATGAAGAAAATAATGAGGAAGAAATTGAAGAAATTGAAGAAATAGAAGAAATAGAAGAAGAAGATAAAGAATATTTAAAATTATATGAAAAAGATGAATTAGAATTAGTTAAGATTTTAAATAAATTAAAATTAAAATTAAATGAAGAAGATATTTTAAATGATAAAATTTTCAGATCACAACATTTAATAACAAGTTTACATTCATTAGAAGAAGAAGATTTTGAAAATTTTAAAAATGGTAAATTATATACATTTAGAGCTTTAGTTGCAGATGAAAATGGACAAAATATTATTGGAAATGAAATGGAAATAAATAAAAATCAAAGTAATGATAATGATAATGATAATGATGATAATAGTGGTAGTGATACTGATAGTAATAGTGATAGTGAGACTGAAAATGAAGAAGAATATGAAAATGAAAATGAAAATGAAAATGAAAGCGATGAAGAAAATTCAGAAAGTAATGGAGGGAAATTCAATAGAAGAAATAAGAAATTTGAAGATAAAGAAGCAAAAAAATTGAATAAACAAAAAGTTAAAGAAGAAGCTAAAGAAAAAAGGAAAAGTAAAGTTAAAAAACATATAAAGAAAAAAGCTGTTAAAAAGAGTAAATCAAAGAAGTAAATTGTAGAGATTTATTTAATAATACTTTTATAAAATATATTAAGTTATTTATATACTGTACATATACTATACATATTATAGAATATAAAGAAAATATTTAAAGTTTAAATTTTATTATAAATTTTTTAAAACATTATCAGCAGAAGAGATTGTAATTGAAACATTATCAGGTTCAATAAAAGTTTTTAAAATTTTTTTATTTTCATTATCAATAATTAAAGCATATCTTTTTGATCTAAAATTACCAAAAATTTTAGTTGCATCAAAATCTAAATTTAATTTTTTTGTAAATGAACCATCTCTATCACTTAAAATTTTAATTGAATTATTATTATCTTTTAAATTAAAAGAATCTTTCCAAGCTTTAGTTACAAAAGGATCATTAACTGCAATTATAAAAATTTGATCAATTTTTAAATCATTTAATTTTTTAAAATTTGAAATAAAATTTGGGATATGAGATTTTGTACAACCTGGAGAAAAAGCACCAGGTACACCAATTAATAAAGATTTATTTTTATTTGATAATTGATCAATTAAATTAATTGAATTACCTGGAGAATCTTCAAATAATGAAGGTAAATCATTTGATAATTTATCACCAATATTAACCATTTTAATTGAAGTTGTTGAGAAAAAAAATTTTGAATTATTTAATATAATTGATTTTTTGAAAATTGAATTTAAATTTGAATTTCTTAGAATTGAAGAAGTTTTTGAAATTGAAGTTGCTGTTTTAAACATTTTTTTTATAAAAGAAGAATATAAATTTGAAATTTAATTGAGATTAATGAATGTTTTTATAATGAAATATTAATTTTGAATATTGATTGATTACTTGAGTTTGAGATTTGAATTGAGAATATTGGACCAAGCTAAAGAATCAATTGCTGCTTATTAATTGAATTGAATTGGATTGAATTGAATTTGCTATTGAACAAAGAATATTAAATAAAGAATAAGAGTAGCAGTGGTGGTTAGTGAACTAATATCGAATATCCTTTTTTTCCAAGAAAGCTCGAATTCTCCACTTCTTGAAGGATGATGATGATGATGATGATGATGAATATCAGTGGTCGTTGAAGAAGACCCATAAACACGGTCTTATCAACTAAACCGCTGTCACGTGGTCAGCTCTTTTTGAAACCATGTATAAGGAACTTCTTGTAATAAAATAGATAAATAAGTAACTGAAACTTAAATTTCACAACCTTTTAAACAATTTTTATTGATCTTTTCATATTTCCTGATTAAATGTGCATCTTTTGACTTTGGAGGGTGTTTTAAAATAAAAGTTTATTTCATTTTCATTTTTTGTAGTTCGAATCCCCAACCAGAAGTTTTTTTTTTTAATATGTGGAATAAAACTTATAAATTTAACCTATCAACTTTACAATATGTTGGAAGATATCAATTCCATTATACATTTGGAAAACCATAATTTTTTTTTACCTACAGTTTGAGCTGTGCTAATAAGGTGCAATATCAATATTTTTACAAGATTATTCAAAGTTTCAATAAATGAAATTGAAATTTTGAATAATAATAATAATATATGGTAAGTAATGAACTGAATACAAAAACAAGCTTTCTCAATAGGAAAGTACCGAGGATAGTTTGATGCTTGTTATGTAATAGCTTACGTGATTACGCAGTTTGCGGATATTACATAATCCGTGTCGTTGACCGTGCAGCCTTAAATAACTTAATTCTCTTTAATTCTCCAAATTCACTCAATATAAACACCAGTAAATAAATAGATAAATAAATAAACATCTAAATAAATAAATAAATAATAATTCAACTGATTAAACTAAACTAAACTGATATGATATGATATGATATAATACAATACAATATAATGAAATCAAATGTTATTCAATTCTGGTTTATATTCAATATTAATACTTTATTCTAAATATTATTTATAGTTCATTTTATCAATTCAATTAAATTTATCCTTAAAGTCGGATTGACTCCTACTTTATATTATAATTAATATTATTCAATTCTATTTTGTTTTTTAATAGGAAATATATTAATACTAAATATTAAATAAGAAACACTAAACACTTAATTCATAAAGCAATATCAATTCAATTTTAAAATTCAAACTATTTTCAATCTTTATTTTCTTTTCAATTCTTATATTCTTATATTCTCATATTCTTATATTCTTATATTCTTATATTTCTTTATTCTCTTTTTTTCTCTTATAATATAACCTAATCTAATCTAATTCAAACTCTCATTTCTTTTCAAAAGAAATATATTGTACTATATATATATATACATATTATTATTTTCATTTAAAAAAAATGAAATTAAAGACTTTAATATCTTCTCCTAAATCTCATTCAAATTCAAATTCAAATTCAAATTCAAATTCAAACCATGATTTAAATGATTCATCAATTAAAAGAAAATCTTCATTACCTCCAATAAATCAATATAATCCATTAAATTATTCTTCTGAATCTTCAAAAGTTTATGTAAATTCATTAAAAGCAAATTCAAGAAATAATTCATTAAGAAATAATTCTCTAAGAAACAATTCAAGAAATAATTTTTTAAGAAATTCATCATTTTCAAATTATATCAATGAAAATGAAAATGAAAATGAAAATGAAAATGAAAATGATTTAAGTTATAATGAAATTGATTTATTAACTACAAGAAATACTTTAAGAAATTCAACAATGAATTCTTCATCAAATCCATTAACAAATAATAATAATAATAATAATAATAATACCAACAATAACAATAATCATAGTGCTGCTTTTGCAGCGGCTAAAGCTTTATCTAACGCTAGATCAAATTCAATTCAATCTTCAAATATTAATAACTTAAATACTAGAAATAGAAATAGAAATAGAAATTCAAGCTTAAGTTTAAATAAATCTTTAAGAACTTCAAGTTTATCAAATAATAATTTCAATAATATCAATACTACTAATACTAATACTAATAATAATAGAAAATTTAACTCATTATCTAATTATAAAACTTCAAATAATGGTTTAATCTCAATATCTGGGATTCCTTCAACTAATCCAATAAACAACCCATTAAATCAAAGATTAAGAAGAAATTCAAATATTATTATAAATCAAAATAATTCAAGAAAAAAATCTTTAAATAATTTATCAAAAAAAAATTCATTATTATCAATACAAAATTCAAATTCAAATTCAAAAAGAAATTCATTAAGAAATAATAATAATAATAATAATAATGATGAAATTATAAAATCTTCAATTATTAAAAAAGGTAATTTAACTATAAAAAAATTAAAATTTATTGATCAAAATGGTATAACTAGAAAAATTGAAATTAAATTAATAAAATCTTTAAAAAATTATAATATTATAAAATCTACAATTATTCAATATCCTGTTTTAAATTATTGGAATAATTTTGATGAAACAATAAATTATAATAATAATAATATTAATAATGAAAATATCAATGAAAATATAAATGAAATCTTTAATTATAATGATATTGAAAATAATTTAGATCAATTTGATATAAATGATGAAAATATTTTAAATTTAGATTCTTATATTGAACAAATTAATCAAGATGATAATGATGATAATGATGATGATGAAGATTTGGATTTAATATTAAATAATCATTTACAAAATGAATTACTTACTACTAATAAAAATATTATCCAAAATAATAATAATATTAATGATGAAATTATTGAAAATTCAATGTTCTTAGATGCTGATGATAATCATACTAAAAATTTAAACATTAATAATATAAATAATATAGATAATATTGAAGAAGAATCTTTATCTTCAGATGTAAAACATACTTATCAAAATAATTCCTCAATTTCAACTTCAATATCTAATTATGGTCCAAATAATAATTCAAATTCAATTGAAGAAACTAATAATCCAGATAATATAAATACCAATTTAGATAATAATATAAATAATAATTTAAATAATAAATCAACTGTTGCAAATTTACTGAAATCTGCAATAAGTTATATTCCTGGTTTTAATAATGATCAAATTTCAAAATCTAATAATATTATTATCAATAATAATAATAATAATAATAATAATAATAATGAAGATGATTCAATTGGAAATAATTCTTTTTTCAATGATACTAAAGATGAAATCACCTTAATTAAACCCAATAATAATATTAATAATAATAATAATAATGATAATGATACTGAAAATGAAAATGAAAATGAAAACTATTTGTCAATAAATAATACTACTGGATCTTCTTTATCAAGTGTAGAGCCATTAAAATTTAATAAAAATGATCATAATGAAATTGATCATTCTATAGATAATCTACTACCTTCTCCTTTTATTCAAAGTAATAATATTCAACATTTAGATTCAAGTTCTCTAAAACATGTTAAAGTTCCAAGAAAATTAAAATCAACTCCATCTTTATTTTCTCAGCAATCAATAAATATTGCAAATAATAATCATGACGGTAATAATATCAATAACAAAAACAATAGTTTAAATATTAATTTTACTCCAAATAATAATAATAATAATAATAACAATCAATTTGCTGGTAAGAAAAAATCAACTCCACTTTTAAATCAATTTGATGATATTCCTGTAAGGTCAATTGAAAGATTACCTGAAGTACAAATGAAAAGAAAATCTTCATTAAATTCATCACCTTTACCAACTCCAACTTCAACATTAATTCCAACCCCAAGATTACAATTAGATACTAAATTTCCTTCAAATTCAAATTTTGAAAGTCAAAGTAGTGAAATTTTATCTCCTATTAATAATAATGGTATTCTGAATAATTTCAATAATAGTAATGGTAATAGTAATTCATCTCAATTAACTCCTCCAACATCTACTTCATTTTCGAATAACTCTTCACCTGCTAAAAAAGCTAATGTGAATTTTGCTAAAGGAGTTCAATTTATTGATTCTGATAAAGAATCAGAAATTGATTTTCAAAATAAAAGTTTACAATCTAATCAAAAAGTTATTTCAGAAGAACAAATGTATGAAAGAGCTTTAGAAATTGCAAGAGCAAAAGTTTATTCAATTCAACCAAAAAAAGATATAGAAAATAATAATGTTGAAAATTCTAATGATTATGATAGTAATATTAACAATATTAAATTACCAGAAATTGAAGAAAATACTTCTAGAACTAAATCTTTAACAAACTCTTTACTAAGAGTCAAACCTGGTAGATTTTATGAAAATTCTGAGAGTCATTCGTATTCCTTATTATCATCCAGTGTTACATCATTTAATAAAATTAAAAATGATAAAAATAATAAAAATCATTCAAAACCAGATTTATTTAGATCTCAAAAAGGATTTTCAAGTCATTCATTAAGAAATAAGACTCCAGAAGAAAAGATAAAAACTACAAAGCCAAGAAAATTAACTAAAAAACAAAAAAAATTTCTTGCAGAAAAAAATAAACTTGAACAAATGGATATAAAACAAGAAATTGCAAAACTTCAAAACAGAACTTTAAATAATGAATATAAAAATAATGATAAAACGCTGTCTGATATAATGGAAACTAATAATGAAGATGAAAAATCAGATGGTGTTTTGAATTCAGAATCTAATTTGAATAATCAAGAAAAAGTTAAAACTTCTTCACATAGTCGAAATCATTCTAAATCAGGACATAAGTTCAAATTTAAAAACTTATTTTCAAGATTTTAAAGTTTTGAAATAATAATTTTTTTTTTTATATTCTTTTCAAACATTTTCAAACTTATATTATATAATACATTCAATGAACGTTACATTTTAAACAGTAAAAATATTCTTGACAACGATACATAGTAAAAAAATATTACAACTACGATTTTTATTATTATTGTAATTACTAATATGAATACAAATTGATTTTAATGAAATAATATTTGAAATTAAATAGAAATATATTATTATTTATATTATGATTATTATTATTATTGTTATTAAATTTAAGCTTCTACAGCAAGACGACCTTTTGGATTAGTAATTTTTAAACCAAAAGCTTTAGCTTTCTTTAAAATATCAACTCTATTTCTTGAAGAAACATTATGAGCAATTTCAGCAGCATAAGATCTTGTATGTAATAATAATAAATCTAAATCTGAAACATTATTAACTAAGAAAGCTTTATGACCAGAAGGCATCATACCTTTAGTTTTTTTATTTGAACCAAAACCTATTTTTGGTTGAGGAATTGTACCTCTAAAACGACGTCTAACACATGAATCAATACCTTTTTGTTTTCTCCAATTTTCAGAAACTCTTGCATAACGATCAGAATGATGACGTTTAAAAGTTTTTTTATATTTCTTAACAATTTTTGGGTGAGGTAATGAGGCAGCCATCTAATATGATATAAGAAAGTTAGTAAAAAAATTCAAATTTAATTTTAAGTTAAAGATATGAAAAGCTAAAATATATTGAAAATTATTAAAGAAAAGCATTCCGAACTTATCCACTTTTTTTGAAATTATTTAGCTTTGAATGAATAGAAGGGAAGAAAGTTGAAAGGATATTCAAGTGATAAATAGAAAGAAAATATTTAATTTTGGATGAGAATAACAAGAATATGAATATTAACACTTCTAGTTTCTATAATTATTATGATTATGCTTCAAAACTGAAAAACAAGTAATTACAGAAGCAATATAATTTCTAAAACTCGTTTATATTTATATCGATGTCTTAAAGCTTGGATATATTATTTAGTTCTTGATTATCTTGAATAGTAGTTTTCAATAAACACAGTTTTAGTTACATTAAAAATATGGATTATAAAACTGAAGTTAGGTCACTTTCCATTTTTTTTCTTGACAACGATTTTTTAAATTTGATAAGTACTTATGATAAGTTTCTTATATACTATTTGAATAAATAACTTTCTTCATTATATTATTCTAAATTACAATGTATGAATAACAAGGGAAAACAATAATTTTTAAAGAAAAATATACTACATTAAGTTCTTATAGATTTTTTTATAGGATAAAGTTCACTATTTTTATTATTCCCATTAATGTTATTTGATATTCCTTAACTTTTCTAAAACTGATCCATTTTGATTAATTTCAATTATTTTCAATTATTTTCAATTATTTTCAATTATTTTCACTTAATCATTTCTTGCTGGATATATCTTATATATTTTAATTATTCATTGATAAATTTTGACATACCTTTGTTTATTATTATTCTTGAACTATTGTTAATTTTTAGATATTTTTACAATAATTTTAATATATTTATTTTTACCTTAGTTATAATATCAAATTGAAATTACAATTAATTTTGTCTATTTCAGAAAACTAGCTCATAAACTTTGGAGAGGCACGTGAAGCTCAATTTGATGGTTTATTTGGCAATGTGGAAGTGGAAAAGAAATTTCGAGGATTTTCAGCTTCAGTCGCTGAGAAACAGCAACAAATGGAAAAAACTGATGTCAGGTGATTTACAAACTTTGAGAAGTGTTGCTCAATGAGACTGGTTTTGAAAGTTAGTACAGCCCTGGTTGAAAACACCTGATTGCAAATAAGAGCCCTTTTTATTAATTATCCTGAAAAAGTGAGTTTTTGCCCTGATATATTCGAGCACTTGTCCTACTTTGCCTTATATGATATAGAGTTAAGTTAAGTGCTGGTTGTCGTTGAGGATTTCTAAGATAATTCAATAATCACTTTTTTTATCATTTTCTATTAGACGTATTTTAAAAGGAGAGAAATTAAAAATATTGAAATTAAAAAAAATAATAATTACTTTGCTTCAAGTTTATTAAAATGTTCTTGGAGTTTGAAAATTACTAAAATTACTTTACCTATTTTATTATATGGAAAATTATTTTATTTTTTTTAAAATTGTTCTTTTCATTTAACTAAAGGTTATATAAATATTTAACAAGAAATAGAAATAGTTTAATTACTTTTTATTAACTTTTTTCTTTAAATATGTTCAAAAAAATATTACTTTTAGTAATAGTGATTGTAAATATTGAAAATATAAAACTTGTTTACCTAAATTGTGTATAATGACGCACTCCATACTTGATTAAACCAGTATTTTACTTTATTTTACTTTAAATAGAAACCTTGTCAATATTTTTTGGAATTTCTTAAAAATACTTACAAATATTATAAAATATTATTATAATTAAGGAATCTTTTTTTTTAAAACAAGGTCTAAATTTTCAAATGTTTATTGAAATTCATTAATAAGAAATGAACTGAATACTCTTTTAAAGAATTATTATAAATTATAAATTATAAATCATTATTAATCAATAATTTATGAGACTTAAGTTACTTTAGTAACAAAAATTTAAAAGAAACTGTTATTATTTTCAAGATAGAAAAAAAAATATAAAAAAAAAAATAGGTAAAAAAATAGGTAAAAAAATAAGATAATAAAAATGAAACTGAAAACAAATTTATTTAAAATTTGGTATAGTTTCTTGATAATGCAATAATTATTGAAAATTTAAAAATTCTTTTACAAGAAGTTTAATTAGATTCTAATTTTTTTCTTTTTAGATAATCTTTTACTTTTAAGAATAATTTCTTGTTTCTGTTCTTCTTCTTCACTTTGTTCTTCATCAAGATCCATTTCTTCATCTTCATCTTGACTTTCTTCAAGTTCTTCATCATCATCATCTTGTTCTTCTTGTTCTTGTAATTCTTTTTGTTTTTGTTGTTTTAATAATTTTCTTTCAGCTTTTTGTAAATTCTTTGCAATTTCAACTTCTCTCATTTTTAATAATTCTGGATGTTTTTCAATTAATTTTTTATCAGCAATTAATTGTTTTTCTTTATTACCTTTCATTCTATTTTTATAAAATGCTTTTTCTCTTTTCATTCTAATATCTTCAATTTTATTAATTGCAGATAAAGTATTTTGAACTAAATCTCTATTATAACGTATTGGTATATTTCTTTTTGTTGAAAAATTTAAAGTTGTATCTATTGTTAATTCTTTACCACTACTTTTTCTAAATGCTTTTGTCCATTTTAATTTTCTTGGATTACGACGATGTTTAAAAGATTTATGACATTTAGATGTACAAAATCTAAATTCTTTTGAATCATTTCTTACAAACATTATTCCATGTCCTGGCTATTATATTGTAATAGATAATTGTTAGTAATTGAAATATATTATAAAGTAATAAGAGACTTGAGAATAATTTACTTACATATACAGGAGCAGAACAAAAATGACACTGATAAATTCTCATATTGATATAGTATTATATTATATTAAATGATTGATATATATTATTATGTTATTAATATTATTATATTATTATATTATTATATTATTATATTATTATTAATAATGTTATATATCTATTTCATTCTCAAATATTTCAATTATTTCAATTATTTTTCAATGAAGTTTTTCACCGGTAAGAAAAAATAAAAAAAATTAAAATTTTAAACAAAATATATATATAAAGTTTAGCACGTGATTAAAGTATGAAGGATAAGAAAGAATGTAATTAAATAGAGACCAAAATTATGGAACTTGTTATTATCTTGTTTTATTATTGTTTATTAATGAATAATTTATTGACTGAGGTAAGAATGAATTAAAATAACTAAGAAAGTAAGTAAGTAAGTAATTAAATGATTATATAAAATAGTAGATAAGATTATATAAATGATTGAATAGGTAATTAATTTGAATCTTTTGAAGGATAACTAATTTTACCTTGTTTTTCAAGAGCATTAATTAAAGGTAATAATGGTTTTAAATCATTTTTTTCAATTAAATTAAATTCATTAATAAAACTTATAAAATGACTAAAAAAAGAATTAAAATGAGCTTCTAAAGAAAGGTGAATAATTTTATCAAAATGATTATAATAAATATGAGAAAAGATTTTAAACATTTCAATTAAAATTTTTTTACAATCATTTAAAAAATTAGTTGGAAATGGAATATTATTCTTTGTTGGAAATATTGATTGATCATTAATTTTATCATTAATTGAATTTAAAGTTAATTCAATATATTGTTTTGCAGGTAAATTTAAATTTTTATTTGATTGTTGATCATAATAATAATAAATAAAATTTGAACCTGCATTCATATTTGGGTATAAATCATTTGATAAAAAATCTTGAATTATATCAATAAATTGATTTAAATTTGTAAATAATTCAAAAATATTTAAAGCTAACCATTCTTTATAATCTACATATTTTGGTAATTGAACTATGGTTTTAAAAGAACCTTTAACAACTGCAGATCTTATAAATGGATCACATAAAAATAAAGGTATATCATTATTATAATTTGAATTATTTGAATTATTTGAAGTATTTGAAGTATTTAAAGAATTATTTGTATTTGTTGTATTTATACTTGAATTTGTAATTGAAGAATTTGAAGAAGTAATTTTACTTGAGTTATTGTTATTGTTATTGTTATTGTTATTACTTGTATTGGTAATATTTGTATTATTTAATAAACCTTGTGGTTGTCTAGAAGCGATAATTTGATTATTTGAATTATAATTTGAATTTGATATTATTGGATTCTTATTTTTTTTTGAATTACGAGATGTGAAACCTCTAATTGAAGAAAAAAATGACATACTGAACATAAATGATAAAAGAGTGTGATTAAAAATAAATAAGAAATAAGAAATAAGAAATAAGAAATAAGAAATTGAATGAAATGAAATGAATATATATGAATGTATATATGTGAATATATATATAATAAAAGATTGAATTAATTGAGTGAGTTGAATTGAATAGAATAGAATATAATAGAAATGAGATGAAGTAAATGAATAAATAGTGAAAGAGTGTATTTATTAGTACTAGTAGTGGCAGTAGTAGTGGCAGTTGTGGTGCTGGTGCTGGTGTTTCTCTCGGTCTCACTAACAAATGAACAACAAACAGAGAAAGAAAAACAGGAGGAAGGAGCACGTGCACATAGGAGACCAGTTAGAGGGATACACCGACAACTGTGCTGATTACTAATGCATTACCTAACCGCCCTGCCCGTCCGACACTCCGCGTGCTGCACTCCGCATCCGTGGCTGGACACTTTGACACCCTGCGCGGATTCCCAAATTCGAGTCTTATTACTGCTATTACTGCTATTACTGCTATTACTGCTATTACTACACAAAACTACCACACTGTGAAAATATCATTATTCATATTCATATTCATATTCATATTCATATCCATAGTTATTTATTATTTATTATTTATTATTGATATTATTTATATTATTTATATTATTCTCTGAAGTCAAATATATTCAATAGATATACAAATACATATGTCATAAATAGTATATAATCAGTATATTTTATTCAGTTTTCTATAATTCTCGAGATATACTTCATATTCTATTCATTACTTTATACAAGATAATTAGTAAATAGTGATTAGTAAATAGTGATTAGTAAATAGTAAATATGTCAGTATCAAATTTAGAATTAGCTAAAAAAGCTGCAGCATATCGAGCAGTTGATGAAAATGTACCAAAAGATGTAAAACTTATTGGAATTGGTTCAGGTTCAACTGTAGTTTATGCAGCTGAAAGAATTGGTCAATTATCAAATAAAAATCAATTTATTTGTATTCCAACTTCATTTCAATCAAAACAATTAATTTTTGATAATAATTTAAGATTAGGTACAATTGATCAATATCTTGAAATTGATATAACTTTTGATGGTGCTGATGAAGTTGATAAAAATTTAAATTGTATTAAAGGTGGTGGTGCATGTTTATTTCAAGAAAAATTAGTTGCTTCATGTTCAAAAAAATTAATAATTATTGCAGATTTTAGGAAAAAATCTAAAAATTTCTTAGGTCAAAATTGGCATAATGGTATACCGATTGAAGTTGTACCAATAGCTTGGATTAAAGTTAAAAGAGATTTAATTAGATTTGGTGCAAAAAATGTAATTTTAAGACAAGGTGGTACTCAAAAAGCAGGTCCTGTAGTAACTGATAATGGTAATTTTATTATGGATGCTGATTTTGGTATAATTGATGGTGATATAAAACATTTAAATGAAAAAATACGAACTTTAGTTGGAGTTGTTGAAACTGGTTTATTTGTTAATATGGTTGAAAAATGTTATTTTGGTAATAATGATGGTTCTGTATCTACCATATCTCATACCACCACTCCAGTCACCAATCAATAACCAATGATCTTATCTCTATCTTCTCTTCTTCTTCTTCTTCTTCTCTCTCTCTCTTCATTCCCTCAGCTAGTAAATAAACAAATAACTTACTTCTCACTACCACCACTACTACTACTACTACTACTACCACCACTACTACTACTACTACCCACTTCCACTTCCACTTCCACTTCCACCGCACCGTACCGTTCCAGTACTTTATTTACTCCGTGACTCATTGAAATTTGAACAAATATTTCTTATCTACTGCTAACACTACTAATACTACTACCACTACTAATACTAATACTACTACCACTACTAATACTAATACTAATACTACTTTTCTTTCTTTCTTTCGTTCGTTCTATGAATAATTTTTCAATCACTCACTCAATTTGATTGATATTTGAAAAATATTTGTAAACAAGTGATAAACTTGCAATAATTAATTCAAATAATCTTTAATATCATATTTCATATCATATTTCATATCATATTTCATATCATATTACCAAAATGTCTGAAGAATTAGAACAAAAAATACTTAAAACTTTAGATGAAAAAAATGAAATTTTAAATAGTGATGGATTTCAGGAAATTCCTTCTGAAATTTTAAAATCTGTTTTAAATTCTTTAGTTTCATATAATATGATAACTTTTAAAACAAATACTATTGAAAAATATATTTTAACAAATGAAGGTAAAGATATTTTAAATAATGGTTCTTATGAATATAATTTATTAAAAACAATTATTAATTTAAATGGTTTAAATTTAAATGAAATTAAAAAAATTAAAAATGGTAATTTTGCTCAAGGTAAAGCATTTAAAAATAAATGGATTTATAAAAAAAATTCAACTTTATATTCAAATTTTAATAATTTTAATGATAATAATTTTCCAAAAGATTTAGTTAATTTACAATTAATTGAAATTAATAAATTTGGTAATTTAATAAATTTTAATAAAAATGATTTAAATGATTTAAAAAAACGTAAATTAATTATTTTAAATAAATTTTTTACTTTTGATATTTTTAAATCAAATAATTTTTCATTAATTAAAAAAAAACAAGAAACTGATATTACAATGGATTTAATTTTAAATGATAATTATAAAATTTCAAATTTTAAACCATATAATTTTAAAAGTAAAGGTATTCAAATTAATTCAGGTTCTTTACATCCATTAAATAAAATTAAAACTGAATTTAAAAATATTTTTATTTCTATGGGTTTTAAAGAAATGCAAACAAATCAATATGTTGAATCTGGTTTTTGGAATTTTGATGCTTTATTTGTACCACAACAACATCCTGCAAGAGATTTACAAGATACATTTTATTTAAAAGATCCAATTAAAGCTAAAAAACCAAAAGATGAAAATTATTGGAATAATGTTAAAAATGTTCATGAATTTGGTAATTATGGTTCAATTGGTTATAGATATCCTTGGAAAGGTGAAGAAAGTTTAAGAACAGTTTTAAGAACTCATACAACTGCAATTTCTTCACAAATGTTATATGAATTATCAAAAAATCCAAAACCAACAAGATTATTTTCAATTGATAGAGTTTTTAGAAATGAAGCTGTTGATGCAACTCATTTAGCTGAATTTCATCAAGTTGAAGGTGTTTTAGCAGATTTTAATACTTCATTAACTGATTTAATTAAATTCATGGAAGATTTTTTCTCAAAAATGGGTGTTTATGATTTAAGATTTAAACCTGCTTATAATCCATATACTGAACCAAGTTTAGAAATTTTTTCTTATCATAAAGGTTTAAAAAAATGGGTTGAAATTGGTAATTCAGGTATGTTTAGACCTGAAATGTTAAGAGCTATGGGTTTACCAAAAAATTTAAATGTCTTAGGTTGGGGTTTATCTTTAGAAAGACCAACAATGATAAAATATGGTGTTAATAATATTAGAGAATTATTAGGTCATAAAGTTAATCTTGATTTTATTGAACATAATCCTGCTGCTCGTCTTGATGAAGATTTATATTAATTACTACATTTTATATATATATATATATATATATATATATATATATAATTTATTTTTTATTTTTTATATATTAAGTATATATATAACATATACAATATATATAATATATATAATATTTATAATCATATAAACTACCGGTAGATATTTATTTTTAATAACTTATAAACGACGACGTTTATTATCAATATCATTATTATCAAATTGAACATTATTAATTTTTTTTCTTTTTAAATTTTTTTTATCAAAATCATTTGAATTTGGTGTTGCAGGTTTAAATTGTAAATCATCAAATTCAATATCATTTAAATCATCTAATTTTGTTTTATTAAAATTTAAAGCATTTGAAATTAAATATTTATCTATTGGTTTAATTAAATTTTTTAAATTATTTATATTTTTTAAAGGTGGTGGTGGTGGTTGATTTAAAATTAATGAAGTTAAATCATTTTCAATTTTTATTGTATGTTTACCAGGTAAATCAGAAATATGAGATTTATATGATTTTCTTAATTTTACAGCTTTTTCACCATTTGGTTTTGTTCTTGCAACTGAATTTGCAATATCTGATAAATTAAATAATTTTATTAAATTATCTAATGGTGATGGATTATTTTTTTTATAATAATTTTTTGAATTTATACAATATAAATCAAAATCTTTTGATTCCATTAATTCTTTTGATTTCTCTTTTTTGGATTCCATTAATTTAATTGATTCATTATTTATCATTTTCAAATAGATTTATTTTAATTTAAAAAGAAAGCAACTTACTTACTTGATTATATTAACTATATTAAAAAAAATAGCCCCATTATCTTGTTAAAATACACTTATAAGACCCACTTCAACTCTAGCCTTGACTAATAATACTTATAATACCCTCAATATCTTCAATATCTTCAATATCTTCAATAACAACTGGTTATCAATGCTAATATGAACACCAACTTCTACTCTTCTGATATAATCATACTTCAGAAACAGCAGAATCAACAAAACATTTTGTATTTTATTTCATTCAAACACTCAATGATTTTAATTTGATTAATCACAGAGAACCGAGGGTGCAAGCCACCGTTTGCATTTTTTGCACGTGACGCCTCCATAAACACCCCCGGTTTCTCTCTCTGTTTTGATTCAAGTTCTGTTCGTGCTTATCGAGTCTGAGATCTCAGTAACACCACCAATTTAGATGAATCAATAATTGCAATATACAAGATATAAAATACTAAATATAAAATATGATTACAACAATTCATTAAAACTATTAACAATAAATGAATTATATATTCATATTCTATATCAATCATCAAGTGAATATATATTACATTCAATAATGGCGGTTGCATCCTCCAATATGATAGTGGATATGAACAATGTTCGTTCCATAATAGAAATGGGATTCCCTGAACAGAAGGCAAAAGTAGCTTTATCTGTAAGTAAATAATTAATATTAAGATAATAAATTTATAATTGTATAAAATACTAACAACAATAATCATCATCAATTATTTATTCTAGAGATCAAATAATAATGTTGAAATAGCTATTACAAAACTTTTAAATAATGAAATCACTTCCGATGATGAAAATGAATTTATTCCAACAAATATACATGAAGTAAGTTTCAAATTCAATTTATCATTTTTTTTTATCTTTAAATTCATTAACTAACTTTTTATACAAAAAGGCTAATTTTATAAATATAGATTCATCTTCAGAAGAAGAAGTGACTGAATTTAATTTTATGAAAAATGAAAAAACTGGAGATTATGAAATGAATAAAGTTCCAAATAATACTAATTCTTCACATAATAATTCTTCAATTATTAATACCATTATTACTAATAATAATAATAATAATAATAGTAATAGTAATAGTACAAATGATATTACTAATGAAATAGATGATGAATTAGATGATTTTGATGATTATCATTCTAATTTCCAACCAAATAATATTAATAATACTATTTCCATTAATCCAAATAAACTTAATATTAATCAAAATATTAATTTATCTGAAAAACCTGAATTACCTGCAAGACCAATAATTTCCAATTCTTTAATTAATTCAACTAAATCTTCAATTCCAACTGCAGCTGCAAATACTAATGCTAATGCTAATGCTAATACTACAACTATCACTAATACTAATAGTAATCATATTAATAATAATTCTACTGATACAACAAATTCTAATAATACTGCTCCTTTTTTAGAATTATCTGAATGTTTTTCAAATCCAGAATCTACTTCAAATTCATATCCTGATGATAATATTTCTTCTTCTGATTCTTTATCAAATAATACTTCAAATAATCAATCAAATATTAATTCATATAACTCAAATAATTCAAATAATCGTACAACAATAAAAGAATTTGAATTTCAAGATGAAATTCAAAATAGATCTAGAGGTAGATCAAATCCAAATGATTTAAATTTTAATTCAATTTATAATAAACCTTCAAGTTTTAAAAAAAATGATAATGATCCATCAATTTTATTACCAATTAAAATTAATTCAAAAAAAAATTATTTTATAATGTTATTTATGATTTTACATCAAATACCAAAATTTAAATCAAATTTATTTCAATTTCAATTTAATGATTATGGTTTAAAAAATTCAAAAATTATTAATAATGATATTAATAATGATAATTATTATAATAAAATTTATGAAAATAAAGATTATGAAAATAATTTTCCAAATTGGTGGAATAATGAAAAAATTATTTTAAATTCTTCAAAATCTTTAAATTTTAAATTTTTATTAGAATCTCAACGTTTAATTGGTTTTTTAAATGGTTTATCAAAAAGATCTTTTTCTTCTGCTTTTAATTTTTTAAATTCTTTACCTTCTACTTTATCTAAATCAATTAATGAACCTGATTTTGATCATGCAATTGGTTTATTTTTTGATCTTTTATTTGGTCAATTATCAAGAACTTTATTTGATAAAGCAAATCATGAAAAACTTAAAAATGATGAATTAAAGAATAATAAAGATGAAAATAAAGAAAAAAATATTGAAGACAATGAAAATGAAAATGAAAATGAAAGTGAAAGTGATGAAAAAAAGATTAAAGATAATAATGAAATAAATTTAGAAGAAAAAATTAATGAAAATAAATTTATTAATTTATCTAATCAAGAAATATATGAAAAATTTCAAAAACTTTATGCAACAGAAATTATAAGTGATGGTTATCCAAGATTATATTATACAATGCCAATTGAATTTGAAAATATTAAATCAAATATTTATGAAACTTTATGTTCAACAATTTGGGATTCTGATATTAAAAGAATAAATGATATTCATTTTGGTGAATTAGGAGATATAATAACTTTTTCATTTGGTAATTTTGAAAATTCATTTTCAAATTATAATAATAATACTCATAATTATCATTATAATTATGCTTTTAATTTAGATGAATATTTTTATCCACAAATTTTTACAAAAAAATATTCTTCAATATTAAAATCAAAAATTTTAATTAATGAAAAAATTAAAAAAAGATTAAAAAAAGTTAATAATGAAAAAATATTATTTACAAGTCATAATGGTAAAAGAGTTGAAACATTTTTATCAAATTCTTTAAAATATCTTAATTATAAACTAAAAGAAAGTGAATTAAATAAAAATATTATTACAATTGAAAAAATTTCTGAAAATGATGGTAATTCTGATACTCAAATTACTGATAATTCATCTAATGAATTTGAAAATAGTAATGAAAATATTCTTGATACAGAAGATAAAAAAATAGAAAATTATGAAAATGCTATTAATGATTTAGGTGATTATATACAAGAAATTTCTGAATTAAAAAAAGATTTATTAAAAGAAACAGATTCTTTATTACATTCAAAAGATAAAATAGATTTTAAAAATATTCCTGACATGGTTCATCATTTTAATGGTAAAATAAAAGATGCTCAAATTTTAAAACGTAAAAATTCAGCTGCTATAATAGAATATGAGAATTTAAAAGATTTATTAGAAGAACAAGAAAAAGTATTTAAAGAAAAATTTGGAATAGATTATAATGAATTGGCAGATTTAGAAGAAATAGAACCATATTTATTAACTGGAATAATTATAAGTAAAACAGAATTTTTTTACCTTTTAAATTATAAATTTCCAATATGGGCCAGAGTTCATTATACAGGTAGTTCAAATGAAATAAATTCTTTTAATGCAGAAATTTATGAATTTAATAATATTGCAAGTTATATGCTTAGAAAAACAAAAGATGAATCATTATCTGAACCAATTTTATTAACTTATGTTAAAGAATCTACATTTGAAACAAGAACACCAATGCCACCATTTTCAGAAGAATTTCTTGATTTTTTTAGACAAGATTTTGAAACTGTAAAGGCTGCTGTGAATAGTGATTCTAGTGATAGTGCTAGTACAGATTCAAGTGAAATGTTAATTGATGAAGAAGATGATGATAATGAAAATGAAGTAACTGAAAAAAAAAATTATGAAGCAAGTGCAGAAAATGAATTGAATTAATCTGAGTATGATTTGCATAGAAATCAACAGCTATTTTTTACATAATATTTTTAACGTAATCTAAAAGCAAATGGAGTGATTTGTTTTTAGGAGTATTAATTGTGGAGCAATTCAGGAGTCAAATCATCAAAACTTCTTTATTTTCGTATTTTTTTTATATAATTTTTATGTTAATATTGTAAATGTCAGATAATTTATTCACAAAATGATCTATTGCTGTTATTGATTGTTATTGTAAATTAAGATCAAATCAAAGCTTTATTAATAACCGGGATCGGAAAGTTACAAAAAAGGATTTGAGTTAGCCGAACTGCGGCACAAAAAGGGGGTTTACATTTTACAAACCTCAATCAATTGTAAAATTTAAACCCCGATAATGCGGCACAGCAATTTTAATATTTTTTTTTTTTTTTCAGAAAAATAAATTAAAAAATTTAAAAATTTAAAATATTTAAATCAAAATATTCAAATTAAAATATTCAAATTGAAATATTCAAATTAAAAAATAATATATAATCAAAAGTTCAATACCACTTTAGTAAAAGAGCATAATACTTGCGCCAACCTTTTAGTGATAGCAAAAATAAAGAACTGAATAAATAATAAAAGAATGGGTAAAATATCTGTGGCAAGTGGAAGAACTAAACAGAGACATAGTCCCTTATATAAGGACATAACTGAAGGTCCTAGTTCAAGAAAAAATATAAATAAGAAAAATAAAAATAAATCACAGGCTCAATCAAAAGTGAAAAAGCCCAGTAATAATAGAGATCAAGATGATGAAGATAAAGAAGATGAAATGATATTGGATTCAACTACTTCTGGTAGAATTCTTCAGCTTGCCAAAGAACAACAAGAAGAAATTGAAAATGAAGAAAGAGAACAAAATAAAAGTAATATCAGATTTAGTAATATTGGTAAAATATCGGTAAATGATATAAGAGATGATTTAGAAAATGAATCAGATGAAGCAAATGAAGAAGAATATAATCATGGTAATTTTTTTGAATTTGGTGAGGGTGATTTAGAATATAGCGAAAATGAGGAACAAGAAGAAGAAGAAATAGTTAATATTGATGACGATGAAGATATTGCATTATATAATAAATATATGGATAGTCTTAATAATGGATCTGGTGCATATAATTTAGCAGATAAAATTTTGGTTGAAATTGCAATGAAAAAGAAACAAAATGAAATCCAATTAGATAAACCAATGGAAAGACCAACTGATGGTGTTCAAGTTCCACCTTTAGTTATTGCTGCATATACAAAATTAGGTGAAGTTTTATCAACTTGGACTCATGGTAAATTACCAAAAATTTTTAAAAGATTACCAAGTGAAGAAAATTGGAAAGATATTTTATATGTTTCAAATCCAGATATTTGGTCAAATCAAGCAATTTATGAAGCAACAAAATTATTTGTTTCAAATTTAAATGCAAATGAATCTGAATATTTTATTAATAATGTTTTATTAGATAGAGTAAGAAAAGATATTGAAACTAATCAATTATCTAATAATGAAGGTAAGAAATTAAATTATCATTTATATAGATCATTGAAAAAAGCTTTATATAAACCTGCTGCATTTTTTAAAGGATTTTTATTTCCATTAGTTGAATCAAATTGTACAAAAGCTGAAGCTATAATTATTGGTTCTGTATTAGCAAAAGTTTCAATACCTGTATTACATTCATCAACAGCTTTATGTCATTTATTAAAATTAAAATTCACTCCAGCATTAACTGTATTTATTACAGTTTTAATTGAAAAAAAATATGCATTACCATTTCAAGTAATTGATGATTTAGTATTTTATTTCATGAGATTTAGATTAGTTAATATAAGAAATGAACTTGATATGGAAGATTTAGATATGGAAAATGGAAATAATACTCAAAGTTTAAAACAATTAAAGAAAAAAGCTCCTCCATTACCAATAGTTTGGTATAAAGCCTTTTTGGTTTTTGCTCAAAGATATAAAAATGATATAACTGATGATCAAAGAGATTTTTTACTTGAAACTTGTCGTCAAAGATTTCATAAAGATATAAGTCCAGAAATACGTAGAGAATTAATGGCTGGTGCTCCAAGACTTCCTGAAGGTATGCAAGAAAGAGAAGCAGAACCTCTTGGACTTGGTGTTTTTTAGTTTTCATTCTATAATTTCTTATTTAGAATTCTTTCTTTCTTTCTTTCTTTCTTTCTTTTTTTTACCTTCCACTGATAAACTGACTATCTTGAATAACATAATAATAATAGTAGTACTATAGAAACACTGTGACAGAACTGGATCTCTGATAAAGCAGTGATAAAAGGAATATATACTATTTTAATAGAACCAAATCAAACAGTTTATTATAAGAATATTAATAATATTTTTTAAATATCTTGTAGCTAGTTTATTTTAAAATAATAATAATTATTTTTGTTTGAAATTGAGTGAAATTTGAAAAATTTAAAAAATCAAAAGGGAAAAAATTAAGGTTTGACAGCTTCGTCAGTTTTCGGATGAAAAATTTCACGTTTTTCATTCAAAGGAAATTTCACAAAAAATGACTAATAAAATGCTTGGCTTTAAAGGTCTAAAGAACAAATTTAAACAAATTTGATATTTTAAAAGAAATCTTTGTTTGAAGATTGAAAAATTAAGGTTGATTTCATTATTTCTGTATTTTATTTAATTGTTATAAATAGAAAGGTTTCTTCTTTTGACTTCTAGTTGAGTAATATTACTTTGAAATAGATTCATTCAAGTTTAATTTTATCCTTATACTCTCTCAATCAATATTCTAATTATCTAAAATTCTTTATATATATATTTTTTAAATCTTTAAATCTTTATTATTACTAAAATGTCTGCACCACCAATGTTCAAAGCTGATGGTACTAGAAATAGAACTCCAGGACCAGAAGAATACGATGATTTAAGAATTGTAGGATATGATCCATTACTTTCTCCAGCTTTATTACAACAACAAGTTTCATTATCTAAAAAATCATTATCAACTATTGTTGAAGGTAGAAAAGATGCAATTTCTATAATTAGTGGACATTCAGATAAATTATTAGTTATAGTTGGTCCTTGTTCAATTCATGATTCAGTTGCAGCTTTAGATTATGCTAATAGATTAAAAGAACAAGTTAAAAAATATGAAAATGAATTAGTTATTATAATGAGAGCATATTTAGAAAAACCAAGAACTACAGTTGGTTGGAAAGGTTTAATTAATGATCCTGATGTTGATTCAACTTATAATATTAATAAAGGTCTTCAAATTTCAAGAAAATTATTTTCAGATTTAACAAATTCTGGTATTCCAATTGCTTCAGAAATGTTAGATACAATTTCTCCACAATATTTAGCAGATTGTTTATCATTTGGAGCTATAGGTGCAAGAACTACAGAATCTCAATTACATCGTGAATTAGCTTCAGGTTTATCATTTCCAATTGGTTTTAAAAATGGTACAGATGGTACAATTGATGTTGCTTTAGATGCTGTTAAAGCAGCTTCATTTGGTCATCATTTTATGGGTATTAATAAATCTGGATTAGCTTCAATAACTTTAACAAAAGGTAATCAACATTGTTTTGTAATTTTAAGAGGTGGTAAAAATGGTACAAATTATGATCCAAAATCAGTTTCTGAAGTTAAATCAAAATTACCTGAAAATGGTGTTTTAATGGTTGATTGTTCTCATGGTAATTCAAATAAAGATTATAGAAATCAACCAAAAGTAAATCATGTAGTTTGTGAACAAATAAAAAATGGTGAAAAACAATTGATTGGTGTAATGATAGAAAGTAATATAAATGAAGGTAATCAAAAAGTTCCTGTAGAAGGTAAAAAAGGTTTAAAATATGGTGTTTCAATTACTGATGGTTGTGTAGGATGGGATACTACTCTTGATATGTTAAAAGAATTATCAGATGCAGTTAAAGCTAGAAGAGCATTATAAGAAACCTTATTTTTTTTTCTTTAAAATATTTTAAAATATTTCAAAATATTATCAAAATAGATATTTTTTTTTATTGAATTTTTTATTATATTTTTTGTTTCTTTATTTAGTGATTGTTTGTATATACAGAAAAAAAAAAAAAAGAAAATTTTTAAAATGTTTATGGGGTTTAAGTGATTAATTTTTTAATTTTGAAGTCCATCTTGCAAGACCATAATTACCTTGCCAAAGACCTTTTAAATCAGTTATATAACCAGTTAATAAGTCACCATTTGGTAAAGGTTCATCAATATCTATCCAACCATTAATTTTTCTAATTTGTCTCCATTCTTCTATAGTTGGTTCAATTTTTGGTCTTGAACCATATTTTAATGGACCAATATTAATCCAATAACCATTTTTTTTACCAATTAAATTTTTCATTGAATCTAAATATTCAAAAATATTTTCAGCAGTATCCATAAAAAAAACAGTAATAATAATAATATTATCAAAATTTTCATAATTTTTAATTTTAAATTTTCTAAAATCTGCTAAATTTATTGATAAATTTTTTGGTTGATTTTCAATTCTTTTAATATTTATTGATCTTGATTGATTTTTTAAATTTACATGATGAGAATATGAATGAATAAAAGGATAAATTTCTAAAGAATTTGGTATTAATGAATTATTATTTTCAATTTTAGATAAAGATTGATGAGAATTTTGATAAATAAAATTATTTGAAAGGTACATTAAAGTTGAATATTCTATTGATTGTACAGATTTAAAATTCATTAAACTTAATTCATGAGCAATTCTACCAAGACCAGAACCTGGAATTAAAACACAAGTATTTGATTTTTTAAAATTATTTGAATTTGAATTTGAATTTGAATTTGAATTTGAATTAGATAAAAGATTATTTAAATTTAAATTTATATAATTTAAAATTGGATTTATTTCAATATCACTTAAATTTGACCAATCTCTTTGAAAATGATTTAAAGATTCTATAACTTCAAAATTTTCAAAATTTAATAAATTTTTATTAAAATTATTAAAATTATAATAATTTAAAAATTGATTATAATTTAAATTATATAAATTTAAAGAATTTTTAATAATAAAATTTAAAAAAATTGAATTTTTTAAAATTAAATTATCAATTTTTTTAAATTTTTTATTATAATTTAATGAATTATATTGATATTTAAATTTTAAATTAATTGAATTATATAAAAATTTTTTTTTATTATTCCAATTTAAAGTATTTAATTCATAATTTTTTATTGACATTAAAGTATTTAAAATTTTAATTTGTTCATTTGAATAGTTATTATTATTATTATCATTATCATTGTTATCATTATTGGAGTCTGTAAGATTTTTTTTTAAATTATTTTTAAATAAATTATTAATTGAATAAGTATAATAAATTTTTTTTAAAATTGTATTTATAAATTTATTATTTTTATAAAAAATTGAAGTCATTAAAAGTGAAAAAATTATTAATGGTAAATTTGAATTTGGTAATATTAATAATAATAAAGCATAAAATATTAAAGAAGATGAAACTGAAGTTATTAATTGAGAAAAAATTATATTTTCATCTGGAGTCATTATTAAAAAAGGTTATTTATTTAGTTATTAAGGGTCTTTTGATTGACGATGAAAATTAATAAATTTCTTTTAAGGATATAAAGTATTGTTAAATTTTAAGTAATTGAATAATTATTTTTTTATAACTTAGTTAAGTAATAAAATATAACGAAACATATGATAAATTTATATCAATGATAATCTTGTTATTGTTATTGTTCTTTTGATATTTGAAATGAAAGAAATGAATTGCATTATATAATATAACAAATTATATTCAGCTTCTTTTCAAATCTCAGAATTGTTTCATCTTCTGCTGCTGCTGCTGCTGCTGCTGCTGTTTTTGATGGTTTTTGCTGCCTTTTCAGATAGGCTCAAAGATTCCTTTTGAGATTCAGGGACTACAGCCAGGAATTGCCGTTTTGGGGCCTTGCCGGGGTGGTAGGACCCAAAACAGTAAGCCGTGTCACGAGAAACAGTCGGAATCGAGTAAACTGACCGGAACTGCGCTTCGGGTCACTTTATAAACTTCGGGGTTCTGAAAACATTAAAAGATGACCCGATCGGGATAGTGGGTACAAATTCAAAGCCAAAACTGTGGGTGTCCTTGTTTTGTATGGTGAAAAGTAAACAGTCAAAACACAAAACACAAAACACAATAAAAATAGAGATAAAAATGAATTAAAGTACAGATAAAATTGATTGAAAGAACCAAGGAAATATATTATAAATAGTCAATCAAGGATCAATCAAGGATCAGTGCAAATCCTTATGAATTCTTCTTCGTTGATTTCACCATCATCATCAAAATCAAATTCATTAATCATTTCTCTTAATTGATCATCACTTACACTTTCACCTAATTCTTTTGCAACTCTTCTTAAATTTTTTAAACTAATTTTTCCAGTATTATCATCATCAAATAATTGAAATGCTCTTCTAATTTCATCAATTGGATCTCTTTGTAAAATTTTTTGTCCCATAACTAAATAAAAATTTTGATAATTAATTAAATTATTATCATCTGTATCATTAACAGAAATGATTTCTAAAACTTCTTTTTTACTAGGTTCAAAACCAAGTGCTTTCATTGCCACTTTACATTCATGATAATCTAAATATCCATCATTATTCAAATCAAATAAATGAAATGCTTCTCTTATTTCTTGTTTTTGTTCATCAATTAGTTCTCTTTCTAACTGAGCCTCGGATATTGTTCTCAGACTCATTTCCAACAGCTTCAATGGCACACTACAGTACTTCCAACAACAATTGACTTCACAATATCTTTTCTTTTCTTCTCTTCTTCTTCTTCTCTTCTCTTCTCTTCTTCTTCTTCTTCTTCGAGCAAAACAAAAACAAAACACGCGAAAGAACAAAAATAGAGTGAGTTACCCTCCGCTCCTCTTTCTTTCTCTTAACTATGGCACTTCTTAACTATCAGCTTCACTTAACCGTTACTCAATGAAATATTAATACTGGCTTTAAATATATTGCCACTTTAAGTCAGAAATTAAAGATATAATCAATAGTTAATGATAATCAATTAATGATAATCAATTAATGATAAATAATAATAATCATTATAATAACAAGAATTGTATTCAAATAAAGTCTTTAGTTTATTATTCATATCCATATCCATATCCATATCCATATCTATATCTATATCTATATCCATAAACTCATTTCATAATCTTTAAAATATAAAAATTAATATAATTATGAGTGAAGAAAATGATCCATTATTAGCAGCTTTAAATTCTGTTGATAGTGATACTCCAATAACAGATTCTACAACAAATATTTCTAATCAAAATACCAATGAAAATATCAATGAAAATTCAAATGAAAATCCAGAAAGAAAAAAAGCTTTAAAACAATTTAAAGATAAATTACTTGATCATAGAAATTGGGATTCTCGTTTAAAAAATTTAAGATTTAAAATAAAAGAATTAGAAACTGATTTTAATAAAACTGAAGATGATATTAAAGCTTTACAAAGTGTTGGACAATTAATTGGTGAAATTTTAAAACCATTATCTGATGAAAAATTTATTGTTAAAACTTCTTCAGGTCCAAGATATATTGTTGGTTGTAGAAATACAATAGATAAAATTAAATTAAAACAAGGTGCAAGAGTAGCTTTAGATATGACTACATTAACAATCATGAGAGTTTTACCAAGAGAAGTTGATCCAACTGTTTATAATATGACTACTTTTGATGCTGGTGAAATATCTTTTGATGGTATTGGTGGTTTAACTGATCAAATACGAGAATTAAGAGAAGTTATTGAATTACCTTTAAAAAATCCAGAATTATTTTTAAGAGTTGGTATTAAACCTCCAAAAGGTGTATTATTATATGGTCCTCCAGGTACTGGAAAAACTTTATTAGCAAAAGCTGTTGCTGCAACAATTGGTGCAAATTTCATTTTTTCTCCAGCTTCTGGAATTGTTGATAAATATATTGGTGAAAGTGCAAGATTAGTTAGAGAAATGTTTGCATATGCTAAAGAACATGAACCATGTATAATTTTTATGGATGAAATTGATGCAATTGGTGGTAGAAGATTTTCTGAAGGTACTTCCGCTGATAGAGAAATTCAAAGAACTCTTATGGAATTATTAAATCAAATGGATGGTTTTGATTATTTAGGTCAAACTAAAGTTATTATGGCTACAAATAGACCTGATACTTTAGATCCTGCATTATTAAGAGCTGGTAGATTAGATAGAAAAATTGAAATTCCATTACCAAATGAAGCTGGTAGATTAGAAATATTTAAAATTCATAGTGAAAAAGTTTTAAAAAAGGGTGAATTTGATTTTGAAGCTGCTGTAAAAATGAGTGATGGTTTTAATGGTGCTGATATTAGAAATGTTATGACTGAATCTGGTTTTTTTGCAATTAGACAAGAAAGAGAATATATTATTCAAGATGATTTAATGAAAGCAGTAAGAAAAGTTGCAGAAACTAAAAAACTTGAAGGTAAATTAGAATATAAAAAATTATAATTAAAATTATAAATAAATAAATAAGTTAAAAAAATAACTTTTATTATTTTAAAAAAAAAATTGAAATCAAACCAGAAAAAAAAAAAAAGCAATTTTGAAAAACTAAATAAAAATGTCATAAAGAATATAAAAACTATTAAAACTATTTTAAACTATTGAAAATTATGTTAATTAATCATTATTATTATTAAAATTATTTGAAATTAAATTCAAATTTAAATTTAATCTATTATTAAATATTGAAAAATATGATTGATATTTTGATACCCTTTTCATTAAATAAATTGCAATCAAATTTGATAATAAATCTCTTGTTTCATAATTAAGTCCTTTAAATAAAGGATGTGAAATATTATTTATGAGATAATAATTTTGAATTAAATTATTAAATTTATTTGAATTGAAATTCAATTTATCTAAATTTATATCATCTTTTAAATTTGTATCAGAACTACTTAAATTATTTGAATTATTTGAATTATTTGAATTATTTGAATTATTTAAAATTGAATTATTAAAATCTTGAAAAAAATAATCAATTTGATTTTTAAAAAAATTTAATAAATAATTTAAATGATTTTGTAAAATTCCATATGAATAATTTAAACCATAATTTAAATTTATTGAATTTGTTAATTCTATCCAATTTTGATCTTCATATTTTAATAAATCTAATTTTGAAAAATTTAAAATTTCAATATTTTCATTATCATCTTTATTTTCTTTATTATCTTTATATGAAGATTTTTTTTGTTTCTCAAATTGTAATTGATTTAATTTATTTTTATTATTAATTGAATTTTGAATACTTATTAAATTTATTACAAATGGTGGATCTTGTAAAATTAATTGAGTAAATTCTAAATTTGTAAATTTTAAAAATTTTGGTTGTGGATTATTTATACTAAAATTACTATTTAAAGTTATTGAATCATTATTAAAATTAATTTGATCAATTTTATTATAATTTAATTTTTCAGATTCATTAATTTTATTTTTATTTTTATTATTATTTTTTGAATCTTTTATTGGATCATCTTCAACAGCTTTTGAGGTACCCCAAAAGAAACTCATTATTTTCAGAATAATTATTAATATTGTATTATATTATATTATTAAGAGAATTATTAAGAGTATTATTTCAATATTTAATTATGATAAAATATTATTGTGGATAAGATATTTATTGTATTGATTGTATTTATTGAAATGAATAAAAAAAGAAAATAAAGAAATTGTAGACGATAAAGTATTGTTTATATATCTCATACATTATATTGTTCAATAAAGTAAATCTTTAAATAAGTTAATAAAATAAATGTTGACCTAATTTTTTTACTCGAGTACTTATAATTTATTGTATTTTAACACATTCTATCAAAAATATCAAGAATATTACTAAAAGTTGTATGGCTAATTTATTATTGTATGGCTAGATAATTAATAAATTCACTAATTAATAAAAATAATAATAATAATAATAATAATAATAATAATAAACGAAATGAATAAGTTTAAATTATTTATTCCCTTAAAAAATACTTTGAAGTCTTGAAATTTCGAATCAAAAAAAAAAAAACAGTATTTTCTTTTAATAATTAAAATATTATCAAAATATAAGAATTTTTGACTTGAATTATTAAATTGAATACCCAGAGTTGGACAATGAAAGAAATTTAATTCTCAAATTAATAAAATTGATAAATTCAATCAAATTTTTTAGCATTGAAGTACTGTATGTTTCATATGATTTTGAAATATTTAAGTTAGACGAAGTAAAAATTGTTGAATTGAAGATTTTCTGTCAACTTCGAGTTAATTTATCTCAAAAAAGGAGACTACTCAAGCACTAATGCAAGTTTGTAGAATGAATACAGTCTTTTTTACCCTTTATTGTATTATTTCAACTGATTTGGTTTCTACAATAAATTCAATTGATTTATTCAACTGATATAATCAAATTGATTCACTTTCTTCAAAAGAACCTTCAAAAGATCAATTTCAAGAGTTTCGATTCTTTCTGTGTTCAGCTTTGCCACCGTAAACCAGACTCAGCCACAGCCACAGCCGCAGACCCCTGCTTGGTGGCTTTGGGCCGGGATCTCTGTCCTAAGACTCCAGAACAAAGTTTTTATTGTTCAAAACTTGTCCTGGATTTATAAAGTCGGAAGTCACTAACACCACCGGTACTATTCCCCCTTTAGGAAACAACTCTTTGATTGACTCTAAATTCTTTACTATGATATGTGTTTTCTTTTCTTTTCTTCTTAATGTTCTTCATCTCTGTTATATTTTATTTGATGGTACTTTTATCAATTAAATTAAAATTAGAAGTAGAGTTAGATTTATTAAAGAACCTTTTTTATATACTTATTGTTAACTTGATTTTTAAATTTATTAATTATTATTTTGTTTAAAGATACTTTAAATTGCAATTAACAATACTAAAATCAAATAACTATTCAAATACATAAATGGTATTAAAAGCAATAAAAATTAATAAAATGAATTAAAAATAATTTTCAAAATGTTCATTTAAATAATCTGGACCATCTCACATTTTTCACTTATTTCTTGAACTTTTTTATGGTAACTAAAATAATTTAACTCAATGAAAAAATATTTGAGGTTTTTGAAGTGTTCAAAGATACTTTGGTTATTGAAAATTAAAATTTACAGTAAAAACGAGTTCTATTTTATGCACTGTAGTGTATTTCCTGCATAAACGTTTAGAAAAGAAAAAAATATCTAAGCAAATAATCTGTATATTATATCTAGAATATCTAATAGAAAAAATACTTTTTAAACAAATGGGACTGAAACAGTTTCATAGTCACCTTGAAATCTTAAAGAGAATTAAATAGTTTAAATAAAAAAATTATACAACTTAGTTTTTTGTGAACTGCACTTAGTCATATAATTGAGTCATATTATAGTACATTATATTATAATATATCAAATAAATATTTTATAAAATTATTGAATAAACTATAAAATAAAAGCTAATTAAATATAAAAATGCAAAAAGGGTCTAAATGAATTATAATCCAACACACGACAATCCAGTGTCGCTTCAAGGATCTTTAACTATATTATTACATTGATTAGTATCATGATTTTTACTAATGCTGTTCTCACAAAAACTATAATTATTGTCTTAACTACTAATATCTTGATTTTGATTATTATTATTGTTATTTATATTGTAATTTTTATTAGCTTGTGTAAATTCTTCTTTTTTCTTCACTGGTTTAACCTTAATTTTATGAATAACTGATTTTCGTCTAAGATCTGAAACTGGAGTAAATGAATCATAATGAGTTAATTGTCTTAAAGGTTGACTTATCTTTGTCTTTCTATGATATTTTAATTTATTACCAATTAATTGCCCACTATGAGCAAGCAAGGATTTTATAACAATTTTTTTCAAATGCATTGCTAAATCTAATAATGTCCAAAATTTATTGGCAAAATGAATTAACGGTAATTTCAAAACAAAATTATTAACATTAATCAATTTAGCTTTTCCTCTTCCTTTATAACTAACACATAATATACATGGATCAACTTGAAAAGAAATTATACTTAAATTCTTTGAAGCTCTACCAATCATTTCATCTGCATCATCTCTTTCTTGTTCTTTTATATTATTTGGTGAAAATTTTGATGTAGTACTAATACTTGGTGATCCACTACTAAAATGTCTCATTTTACGGGTTTTTTCTGAATTTGGAATAGAATTTGATTCAACATTAATACCTCTTTTAGATTTTCCCAGATATATAGAATTAGGTCTTGAATTTGATCTTGAATTAGGTACTGAACCTGATTTCATTAGTACATTTGATCTTGAATTAGATCTCAGCTTTCCAGCCCTTTGAACATTTGATGAAATTTCATCATCTGAATCAAATTCAACTGTATCATTATCTTCAGAAAACGATTCAGAATCATTTTCTTCATCATTCAGATCCTCATTTCCATCATTATCAGCAGTGAGTGTAGTACTTGTACCATTAGTTCCATTATTATTAATGAATATTGGAAATTCATTATAATCTTCAGGGAAAATATAATGAAATATTTTTTCTCCTGTTTTTTGCTCTAATTGAATAGTAACAGGTTCTAAAGTTACATTGAATGCTTTTATAACTCGTATACCACCAACTGGTTTATCCATATGCCATTCAATCCGTATTAGATTATTATCCTTAGGTTTATATTTAATATGTTGTTGTTCTTTTTCTGTTTTTGGAATATATGGTGAAAAAAATTCTTGAAATTGAACATCTCCTTCTAAATTAAAAGCTTGAATAATTCCAATATCAATAATATTTTGATTAGATCCATCAGGACTTTCTAATCTATGAAATGTAGAATTTGCCATTGCAACATCAAGAAATGGTTTTCTATCATCCTCAAGCATATGTAATATAATTTGATCAGCTCGTATAGCCCATTGTAATGCATCTTGTGATTCCACATACTTTTTACCTCCAAGATTAATAGTTTTCATTAATAAATATAATTGAATATTAGTTTCATATTGCTGACTTTGTATTGCATGATAGTCAAACACCATTTCATCTTCCAATATTGGTTCTCTAAATGAATAATTTAAAGCAAGTTGTCTTAATATAGAACTTGTTCCTTGTAAAAACTTAAGTTGATCAACAAATCCATCAAGATTCGAGAAATCAGCTTTTATTACCATTTTTTCAAGTTTCTCCTTAAGTATCTTACTGGTTGGTTCTGCATAAATTAATAAATTAATTATCATAGAGTAAAACACGCGATATTGAGATGAATCACAAGAAACTACAACCTTAGGACAATCAACAATAACTTTACTTCTTCTAGCATTACCTGTACTATCTTCAAGACTGGCAAATGAACTAACTTTATCATATCTCACAAGAATTGATGTTTTCTCGAGAAGTAAATTATTAGAAAGAATACTACCTTTATAACATAACTCAGATCCTAACCACGGAGGCCAACTAGATCCTGAACCATAACTCTTACTTGCAAAAAACAAATTTTGATTAAGAGCAACTTCCCTTTTATCAAAAACAAATACATTTGCTTCATTAAGCATAGCACCATATCTTGTTTCTATTGGAATAATGTCAATTATTTCATCTTGCGATGCATCAATCGAGGTAAATTTATTTTCGACGATGGAAACGATATTTAATTGAATAGTAGGAGCAACAACCAAAACAGAAGAATCAACATCTTCATCACTTAATAGTTGAATTTGGGGAGAAAGTAATTGAACAGAGTAATCATCAGTCGCAGATAAATTTAAAAAGTTGGTAAACTGTCGTAAATCATCTTCAAAGTTGCTCAATCTTTTCTGGCAAGATAGATCGTCATTTTTGAGAAAATTCTTCCAATCATCAGGATCTTCTCTGCTATCTTCTTCAATTCGAGAAAGAGAAGATTTTAGACTACCTTCTCCTCCTTGATCAAACATAATATCATTGACATGAGATACTGCTTTATTTGTTAGGTATCGATTGAGAGTGTATTCCAAATCAACTAAATGAATGTATTTATAGAACAAGTTTCGATTTATAGGATTCCATTTAAGAAGCATATTATGCACGATAAAGCTATTATTGAAATGAGCCTTCCCGAAAAAGTTTGAAGCATTTAAGGTAGTTGTTTTTTCAGAATCTGGATTGATCAATAGTTCTTTAAAATCATCATAAATCAGAACAACATCGCTTAATCTTCTTTCTAAACTACCAATGGTTTTCCTCAATTCAAGGCCATAAGCAGGATCATCAAAAGTACTTGTTTGAAATGAAGATTTAGTTGCTCCAATCTGCGTTTCCAATTCATTCTTTCGCAGCTCAGTCAATCTTAATTGAGTCTGAATCCAGTTCGAATTCTTGGATTTTATGAAAGGATCATCTGTAACTCCAGAATTTCCTCGAAAGCCGGTACTTCGGAGATAAGAAAACTGAGGAGTGAATAATAAGGGAAAAACCTTTAAAATACACTTATATGATTTCAAAGAAGCTGTTTCAACATTTTGAAAATCGTTGAGATCAAACCAACAAGGATCTTCATCAAACACTTTAATCTTGACATTATCATCAGCAAATGTAGCGTCATAAGAAGGATTTTTTTTAAACTCGGCTTCTAGAACTCTAACATCAAAGTTCTGTCCAGTCATTTCACCATCTTCAAATTTCATTCGAGTTACTCTCTTAGTCATATTTAATTTTTCATATTGTTTTATATAAAGCTCCTTTTTTTGATGAAGATCAAGACTAAATAAATCTATTCTACCTTTCATCCCGTATATTATTTTATGATTTGTCAAAAAATTTAGTTCACTGTCCTGCTGGGTATGAGCAGCTAATAAAGGTGCTACCCAAAAATGGTAGTCTATACTATCTAAATGAGCCACAAATTTTTTGGTAGGAGTTTCAGGACCAAATATTTTACCATGACGGACTGGTAATGACATATTACCTGAAAATAAACGCCACCATGAAAAGAAATGCTGAAATAGTTTAATTGATAAATGAATTGTATTATATGAAGAAATTGATTTTTTATTTTTTGGGATATCTAGTCTTGTTTCCGTTGGAGAAATAAGTGAAAAAGACATATGGATGAAATGACTTCGAAAGCCGTTGTAGGCATCATAATTTTCAATAGTTTTTGCGTAGTCTGGATGTTTTAGTCTTATTAAATAGTGAGGAATAAACTGTGAAGACCTCGTCTTTTCAGATACTTTTCTTTCAAAACTAATTCCCATTTTAAATTGAACATTACCTGATAACTGTATAACTACTTTTTCGAAATATTCCTTGGACATTTCATGAAGCACAGCAGGATTTATAAACAGTAGTTCTGTTCTATAATCCTCTTCTAAATAGTAACTCGCAATAGAAGACATAAAAAAAGAGGCAGAAGTTGGTAAAAAAACAGAATCATCGGTGTGTCTTGACCAAACCAAAAGAGGTTCTGCTAGATGATTTGGAACAACCCACATAACCTGATTTGCATTAACAACAAGAAAGTCTTTAGGATCATCATTTTTATTAAGGTCTAATAAAACATTTTCTTTAAAACATAAAATAAATCCAGAACCAGGACCAGTGATTTCATAAGGTGATCGAGAACCTTTGAATAAAATATGCAAGTCCCCATGATCATTCCAGTTGAAACGAATTCTAGCATGAACATTGGCTCGAAGTTTATCCCAAAAGCCAATTTTTTCTGAGGGATCTAATGGAGGTTTAGTGAAAGCATCAAAATTAAGCATAATTTGTTGGATACAAGGCTGGTGAGCAGAACCCCAGGTAAATTTGGTTGCCTTATTTGTGTTAATATCTACCGTTAAACTTGGAAACATTTTAACAGATGCTATTGTCCTAGGTATCAGAATAGAGTAATAACATTTTTCATTAGGATCCACACAACTAGGTACCAATGGCACAAAGACATTCCTAATGTTGGCTGCAGAATCAGAAAATTCCTCTGCTATAACAGCTGTACCATGTATACGAATAGAAGAATCATGACATTGTCCTTCAGAGAGAGATGGAATATAAAGAAGTGGTAAAGGATAATCCCTCAAATGAACTCTCAATTCATTTAATTTCAAATCTATATTGAAAGGTAGGTTTAATGAGTAAAGGGTTTCATATGGAATTCCTTTCCCTATATCATGCAAATATTTAGGTAGTTCATGAATTGGAAAATCTACCCTATTTAATGTAAGGTCTAAATCTTCAAGAAGAGCTGAAAATAATGGAGGCTGTAGTGGATTGGATAAAACTCTTCTATCGAGGTGATCGTAATTTCGATTATTGAAGCTATTAACTCCATATAAAAAGTCTGAGTTGTTCTCGATCTCACTAACCATTTTTGATCTAAACACCTTTATACGTTTAATCCAGGATTTTGAAATATTTCGCTGAAGGACATCAAGCTTCTGTCCTAATTTATCATTATCTATCAATTCTGAAGAGCAGGAATCACCAGAACAAAAAAATTCGCTTTTCAAATCCACACACTTTCCAAGTTCATGGACACATATAGAAAAAGTAGAAGTTGTTTCAAAATTAGTTTCTTCATTAACATACAAATCCTTCACTGCTTCTCGGAAAAATTCAATTTTTGCAAGTCTTTCTCTCTGTTCAACTATTCCAACTTGAAAAATCATACTCAATTCACTTTCAAAAGGATCATCCTCCATGCAGAACATTCCTCTTTTCGCTCTAATATTCATTTTAGGGAATATCAACGGATCTTCTGTATGAGGTTTTGTTACAATCCTCGGAGAATTATTTTTAAGGGAATAGTTGAGCTGCTTGAAAATTTTCATAAATGTTCCAAAACCATCCAATATTTTATGAATAATAAATTGATGAGGAACAGAAAATCTAATTGTTTTGGTAACAATTTGTAAAACCGTATCAATGTCCATTCTTTCTTTCCTAAATTCCAAATATTCAAATAAATTTGGGATGTTTATTTGCAATTGACAGCTATTAATGATTAATAATTTAGTCCAATATCCAAGAACTGTTGGAGACTTGACGCATAATCTCACAAACTCACTAGTAGATGTAAAAATAGGTCGGTTTGGATCCAACGCCACATGAGTATTAAATTGCTCATATCTCATTTTAAAGCTGTCAGGTAACAGCAATACAACATCCGATGATCCAATGTTTAATTTGAGTGTTAAAAAGTCTAAAATAGAGGTAGAGCCTTTGACTTTGATGGCTTTAGCATTGCTAAATTTTTTAGTTTTGAGAGCAGAACTGTTACCCAAAAAGGAAAAAACTGTATTTCTGATCAAGGATATGGAAGATGCAATCAAAAAATAAATTATTTGAGAAAACAATAAATCTACTCTTTCAATATCAATTTTAACTTTTAAAAAATCACTTGATGTTTCTAAGCTTTTATACGCCTGAACCTTTAACTCAATAATGGGAATCTTCAAAAAGTTTTTAGATTGTAAAAACAACACATCATCTAGTAAAGTAGGTAGTTTTTTTGCAGTGGGCTCCATAACAGTCTTTGCAACAAGATTTTTTACTACTGTATTAAGCATCCAATATTGATGCCTTTCTTCACTTGAGGAACCATTAGAAGATCCTGAAGCAGAGGAATTATCACCGTAAAATGATTGGCTGCTGTTCCCTAAACTTTTGATATCATCTTTAATTGAATCTTGATCTTGCTTAGTAGAATCTTTATCACTTAAATTGCTTTCAAATTTGTTCCTTCTTATCATAAAAGTTATATTGTCAAATCTATAGCATACTCTTCTTAAAGAACCATCAATCATATCAAACGGAATCAAATTATTGAAAGGCAACAATTTCATTAGTCTAGCATCCATAAAAATTGATCTAGAACCAAGATTCAAGGAAATATCTGAAAAATTAACATTTATAACATTAATCCAATCTGGTAAATTATTAAAATAGATAGGATTTGTTGATTTAACTTTCGGTATAAAATCACGTTCAATCTTAGAATTCTTTAAAAATTCCAAATAATATTTATTTGAAGATAAAAAAACATTCTCAAATATCTTTGAAATACCAGTTAAGATTAATAAATTTGAGAAATCAAGATTTAATGTTTGAATGGAGAATTCACTTGTGAGATCAAAATCAGATAAATTTCTAATCTTGGATTTTAACACAATAAAATCAGAATATAATATATCATCAAGATTATCAAAAGAATCTGAATTTAAAATAGATGATGTAGCACTTATAGAAGATCTTAGAGAAAAGTTTTCATCACTATCAATAGGACTAAGCAATTCATCTTTTTTATGTACAGTTGATTTTGACTTTTTATGATTTATATGGAAGAAGTTGAACAAAGAGGGATTATCTAATTCAGATTGTTTATAAGAAAGATGAATACCAGATAATTCAATTCTATCAAAAATGGATAATAATAATGTTTTTGACATATTTATTGAATTTCTTTCAAAAACTTTTGAATATATTCTTTTTGATTCTATCTCCAAACTAATCAAGTTGAAACTTAATAAAAGGATTCTTAATAAATTATCATCATTAAATGAAAAATTCTTTAAAATTATTGAAGGATCTTCAATTGTTAACTTGACATAAAATAATGGATATAAGGAACAAAGAGAATCTGATATAATTTCATTTCTCAGATCACTAATACGATTTTTTAATTTTATCTTTGAGCAAATTTTTTCATCAGCACATGAAAAATTTACTAATTCTTTTATATTTTCTCTACTTTCTTTAATAACCTTAATCATAATTCCATTGAAAAAAACTTTTAATTGATTAAAATTTAAAATTAATAAACCTAAATGAGTTGCATTTATATCGAAAATTGGTGAAGAAAAATGACTAACAATTCTAGTTAAAGCTTTTGATAAATCATATTTATCAAAATTTGGATCTAAATTATCATTATCAATATCTGAATTTAAATTTAAATTATAATAATAATCAAATAATTTCAAAGCTTGAGAAATTAAATTTGATTTTGCTGAAAATGTTATATTTGGAATTTGAAAAATTTCAAGTATTGATAAATTTTTATTTGTATTTTTTTTTAAAAAATCAATTTTTGAATTAATTGTTGAATTATCAATAACTAAATAAATTGAGAAATCTAAGATTGAACTTATTAATTGATGAGGTTGATCATCAATTTTAAAAATTAATCCATAACCTGGAGATTGATAACTTAATTTATTAAAATTTAAATTAAGTTCTTTAAATTTTATTTGAAAAGAGAATTTTTTTAATAAATTTGAATAATTCATAAATGAATCATCTAAATTATGATCATAATCATCATCATTATCAGAATCAGAATCATCAGTTTTTTTAAAATTATTATTATTATTATTTTTAGATAAATTTATATGATTTTTAATATTATTAAAATTTTTATTATTATAAATACCATTTGTAAAACAAATAATTTCATTAAAAGTATCTAAAATATTTAAAATATTAATTTTTTTATTTTTATTTTTTGAATTTGAATTTAATAAAGGATTTATTAAAAAAAAAAAAAAATTTAATTCAGAAATATTAATATTTTGTAAAGAGATTGAAAAATCATTTAATAAAGATAAAAAATTATTAAAAAAAGTTAATCTTTTTTTAATTATTAAATTAATTAAATTAAAATTTTTAGACATTAAATTTAATTGATTTGATTTTTCTAAATTTTTTAAATGTTCAAAAGTATTTTTAATTTTATTTTTAACTTCTTTTTGAATTGATGGAATTAATGGAGTTTCTTTAGTATATTTTGAAGAATGTTTTGGAGAATTTATTGAAGAGTTTATTGGAGAGTTTATTTGAGAATTTATTGGAGAATTTTGTTGAGAATTTTGTTGAGAAATTTCTTGAGAATCTTCAGTAGTTATTATTATTGGTTTATTTAAATTTGGATTTAATTTACAAACATCTACATGATCTAAATTTTTATTATGTTCATTGTTTTTTTCATTATTATCAGTATTATCAGTATCAGATAAATTTTGAGTTGATTTAATTGAAGAATCTACTTTAGAATCTATTTTAGAATCTACTTTAGAATCTATTTTAGAATCTACTTTGGAATCTTTAATATCATTATTATTATTTTGATTGATTGAATTGATTGAATTAATTGAATTAATAAGAGATATATGATTATTTTGATTATTAAAAAAGAATTGAAATAAATTTGAAAAATTATATAAAATTGGAAAATTAAAACCAGATAATAATAAATTTGAATCAATTTTTTTTAAATAAATTTGATTTGAATTTGAGATTATGAAATTTGTAGTTAAACTTATTAATAAACTATTTAATATATTATTATTATTATTATTAATATTAATATTTCTGAGATCAATTGATTTATTATTATAAATTATGGATAAATTATTTAATAAGAATACAGGATTAAAGAATAAAATATGATTAATTGAGGAATTATTATTTAATAAGTTTAAATTTAAAGATAATTTTAAATGATTTAAAGAAATAAATAAAGATTTTTTATTATTATTATTATTATTATTTAAATTAATTAAATTTATATTTAAATTATTTAAAATAAATTGAAAACTTTTAAAATTTAAAAATTTTGAAATTTTTAAAATTAAATTTAAATTTTTTTTATTTTTAAAAATATTTGAATTTTTTAATTTATTATTTATATGATCATTTATATTTTCACTTATATTTGAATCAATATTTGAATCAATATTCGAGTTTGAATTACTATTATTATTATCAGATAATAGGAAATTAATTAAGATATTATAATAATTTTTAGATAAATTGATATCTATATCTGATATTATTATTGAAAAATGTTTTATTGGAGATTTATTTAAATTCAAATTTTGATTGTCATCTTGATTGTTATCTTGATTGTTATCTTGATTGTTATCTTGATTTGTATCTTGATTTGTATCTTGATTTGTATCTTGATTTGTATTTTGATTTTTATTATTTATAATTGATTTTTTTAAATTTTTGCTATAAGATAATAATAATAAAAGACAATGAAATTGAATAAAGATGTAATTGATATTAATAAAGTTTTCCTTATTTTTATTTTCATTTTCAATATTATTTTCAATATTATTTTCAATATTATTATTAATATTATTATTAATTAAATTTCTTAAAATTTTAATTTTTTTAAAAAAAGTTAAATTTTTATTATTATTTTTATTATTATTATTATTATTATTATTATTTTGAATTGAATTTTTGATAATATTTAAATTTAAAATATTTAATTTTAAATTTTTTATAATTATTGAAGATGGAAAAGAATAATAAATAAAACAATTTAAGAAATAGTAAGAAATTAAATTAATTATTAATAAAATTAATAAATAAATAAATAAAAATTCAATAATGAAATTATAAATTGGATTTAATAAAATTAATAAAAACATATTATATATTAATCATTATTTTTTGAAATGGAATTGAACAGAGATTAGATAAATTATAGCAAATTGAAGATAAATTAAAGAATTGAAGAGAATAATTAGGAATTAAGAAATAAAGCAATAAGAAGATATAATAATTCTTTATTTAAGAAGCAATTGAATATATTGATGAATGATAATGTATAAATTATGAATTGGGTTAATTATTTGAGATTTGAATAGAATATTAAAGATATTTAGACCTATATTTTTATTATTGTTATTAATATAATAATATATTTGGTGATTTGACTTTATCGAGGTGATCCTAAATAAAGAGTGAATGAATGAATAATGCAATAACGTAAGCAGTACTCAAGCACTACAATAGCAATAGCAATAACAAGTTCATTTGTTTGTTCATTTGTTTGTTCATTTGTTTGTTTGTAAGGCGACTGCTTCAGAGAAAGCCACGCGGCGGACCGAGACCGAAGAACCAAAAGGAAAATCCGGGCACGGAGAATACGGAAAAGGACGGAAGTGACGGAAGTAACGGGAGTAACGGGTATAAAGGAGTACTCCGCAAACCCCCTACTGGTCATGTGTTTGGTTTGTAGACCCCCTGGTAGACCTTTTTTTATAATTCACCTGTGTAAATAGTGTATGTATATTATATTATTATATAAAATTAAAATTTGAAATATTTTTATTATCTCGAATATAAACAATCAGATCAAAGATAATTAAASATAATTACATATCTTAAGATAAATATAAGTGAGATGAAAGAAATTGATACAACAGAAGTCAAAATAAATAAAGTTTTATCTTTAGCAAGAGATCAATTATCAATTCAAGAACCTGAGAATGCATTAAAGATATTATTAAATTTTAAAAATGAAAAAAATTTTCAAGAAAATTTAAATTATTTAAACCTTTTAGGTGAAATTTTTTTAGAAAATAATAATTTAGAAAATGCATATGAAATTTTTAAAAAAGCTTGTGATTTAGATCCAAATGCAAATTATTCAGTTGATTATTTTTTTAATTTAGGTCAATTAATTGGTGGTGAAGAAGCTTTAAATTATTTTAATATTGCTATAAATAATTTAGAAACTAAATTAAGTAATATTAATATTAATATTAATAACAGTAGTAGTAGTAGTARTAATATAGTAATAAGAAAATATATAAAAGATTTAATTCAAGGATATTTATCTTCAATAGAAATTTGGATGACAGAATTATGTATGGAATCAAATGCAGAAAATGAATGTGAAAATTTAATATTAAAAGCAATAAATTTAGATTCAAATAATCCAGAAATTTATACATCTTTAATTTCCATAAGAATYTCTCAACAAAATTTTAATGATGCAAAAAATTTAATTAAAAAATCATGGAATTTATTTAATGATAAATTAAATTTTATTCAAAATAATAATCAAGAAATTAATTTAACTGATTCAATAGTTGAATTAATTCAACCTTTAATAAATTTATTAAAATCTTCAATAGAAATGGAATTATATGATTATTCAAATTTAATATCAAATTTAATTCATGAAATTAATGAAGATTCTTTAGAACCATATTATCTTGAATGTTTTTCAAAAATTTTAAATTTAAGAAAATTACAATCTCCAAATGATTTTAATTATCAAGATATTAAACTTAATCTATCTTTTAAAAATATTAATAATATCAACACTAATGAATTTAATAACTGTTTAAATGATACAAGATTATCTTTATTAACTGCCAAATCCTTATTCCAGAATACCAATACCAATACCAACACCAATACCAGTACATATGACAGTGAAGCGTCAATGCTTGACTCCATTCTCTCGTTCATAGAAGAAGTGGGTGGCGAACAGTCCTTAACTGAGCTACAAGGCAATAGCAATCATAACAACAATAACAACAACAATCACAACAGTAATGCTGCTGCTTCTGCTGCTTCTGCTGCTTCTGCTGCTTCTGCTGCTTCTGCTGCCGGTGGCGATCTCGAAAACTCTCAAACTCAGGATGAATTTGAGAAAAATCTTCTTCTTCAACTAACCACGTGATTATTAACTACTAAAAATTTTATTTTCACTTTAAATAATATAAATAAATAAATAATATACTTATTTTATAGATTCATAAACTAATAAACTAATAATCTAATAATCTAATAAACTCTTTTTTATTTAATCTTTACTAACTTATTACTACTTATCAAGTATCTTAAATTCATGATTTTAAAAATCTAGGAAATGTTTAAATGTTTTAATAATTTACATACTTTTAAAACTTTTAATACTTTTAATAATAAAAATTTAAAATATTTAAATCAATTTCAATCTCAAACTCAATATAAACTTATTAATAATAATTATTTAACCTCTAGAAATCAATCAATATCAACTTTAACAAATTCAGAAAATGAAATTAATTCAAAAATTAAAGAATCTAAATCATCTTCAGATAATCATTTAAATCAAAATAAATTATTAATTTCAAAAAATATAGATGATATTTTACAACCTATAAATCCAATTGTTGAAAATATTATTCAATCTTCAATACCAATTACTCAAAATATAACTATAACTACAATTCCAAATCAAATTACAAAAAAAAAAATTAAATTTGAATTAAAAGAAAATTTAAAATTAAATGAAAGAAGTGAAAATATTGAAAATATTGAAAAAATTTCAATAAAATTTCCAACTTTTGATGATATTTCAAATTTATCTAAAAATTTAAAATTTAAAATTAAAAAAAAAAGACCTCCAATTCAAAAAATTGTAATTTTAAATGCAAAAGAATCTGGTTTAATAAGAAATGTACCAAAATATTTAAATACAAATATAAAATATAATCAAAGAAAATTATTATTTAATAAAAAATATAAAAATAATATCAATAATAATACTATTACTAATACTAATACTAATACAAATACAAATACAAATACAAATCCATCTTCAAATTTAATATCTAATGAAATTTATAATAAAAATAATTTATCAACTATTAATAATAATAATAATAATAATAATAATAATTCAAATTCAATATCTCAAGATTCAATATTTATTCAAAATTATAAAATTGATAAAACAAGTAAAGATTTATTAAAATTTGCTTCAAAAGTTGATAAAAATCAAATTTTAATTTCAATAAATTCTTTAAGACCTTTTAATAAAAAAATTTCAACAAAAGATTATAAAAATTTAATTAAATCAATTTCAAATTCATATAAAAAAGATATTTTAAAAAATTATATTAAAAATTTTTTTTATCCAATTTTTAAATCTAAAATTAAAAGTTATACAAATAAAAGTCAAATTATTAATATTATTCTTATATCATGTTGGAAACTTAATTTTAATTCATCTGAATCTATTATTAATAATAATAATAATAATAATAATATTCAATCTATTGAAAATATAAAAAATTCAAATACATCCTCAAATTCAAATTCATATCCATTATCATATAATGAAGAAGAATTATTTGAAGAAACTTTAAATTCAACAAATACTTTTAATCAACAAAATTTAATTTCAACATCTGGTGAAATTAAATATCAAAATTTTCAAATTGATAAAAAAATTTATTATTTCTTATATCAATCAAATAATACTAATCTTTTATATGAATTTACAAAAGATGATTTAATAAAAATTGAAAAAATTATTCAAGATTCTGATATTTATATTTTAATAATTTCTGGTTTTGAATCAAATTTAAAATGGTTTGAAATTAGTTTAAATAATATCTTCAATAATTTATCAACTTCAGAATTAAATTTATCTAATTTACAAAAAATTAATAATTATTTAAGTATTGATATAAATAAAGGTGTAAATTTAATTCAAAAAATTGGTGATGTTTATTTTGAAAAAATTTCAACTGAAAATGATGAAAATATTTATATTATTAATGCTTTAAATATTTCTAAAATTCAAAGAGCTAAAAGATTATTATTATGGTTATTAAATTATAATTCTCATATAAATAATGAATTATTTAATTTAAATTATTTTAATAAAAATTATAAAAAAAATTTACAATATTTTGATTATATTACAGATTCTACTTTACCTTTAGTTCATTCAATTAATAATTGGAAACAATTAAGAGAAGTAGTAGATTCAAGTAATGAATTGGATTTTTTGAATTCTGATTCAAATTCAAATTCAAATTCTTTAATTACTTCTGAAGATATAAAAAATTTTCAAAATTTTTTAATGGATAAAAATAATTTAAAAATAAATAAAAATATTAAAGGTTTTGATAATATTAATACTGAAAATATAAGTTTAACTGCAACATTAGGAAAAATTTTATTTGATAATGAAACTAATCAAAAAATATTTCAAACTGAGATACCGAGAATTAAAGAATTTATTTCTAAATTAAAATTATTTGATGAAAAAGAAGATTATTATACTGATTTTCATAATTATTATGCTCAAATTATATTTTCACCATCTCCTTTTGAAAAAAATGTAATTAAAGATCATAATGAAAAAAATTCAAAATTAATATCCGGAAATATAGAATCTTATAAAAAATATCCAATTTTAGAAATGTGGATAGAATTAGATGAAAATGATGAAGCATTAATGGATACATTAAGAATTGAATCGATTGAAAAAGAGAAAAACTTATTAATTAATTTACCTTCAAAAATAAGTGATTTAAAACTTTCTAGAACAATTTCCAAAACTATATTTGATTTAAGTACAGAAAGTGATGATAAAAATTATCAAATTCAAAAAATTTATTTAGCTGATTTTTTAAATAAAAGTAAATTAAAATTTGATGGTAATTCAAAAGCCAATATTTATAAAGAATTGAAAGTTCAAATTAATGATAAAGTTGTTGAATATATGTATGTTAATATAAATTTAAGAAGACAATTGGATTTGAAATTTAAAGATCAATTATTACAATTTAGTGCAATTCAAGGTGGAACACTTGGTGCAAAAAGAATTGAAGTTAATTTAATTGGAAATATAACAGAATCAATCAAAGAAATTGAAGATACTGAAAGAAATAAAGAATCTAAAGACACTAAATACACTAGAGAAAGTGAAGAAACTGAAGAATTCAAAACTTTTATTAATAATTCTATAGAACTTGTCAATAACTTGTAAATAATTAGTATATATATGTAATCTATAAAATATATTAAATAAATAAAGTATAAATATAATGATGAGATTTAATGAGATTATATAAAAAGAGATTATTTTGGAGGATCATTAAATCTTTCTTCTAAAACCTTTAAGGCAACTTGTCTTCTTCTTTCTGCAATATCATCTAGATTTTTATTACTATTTGAGTTTTTATTATTTTTATTTGTATTAACATTATTACCTATTCTTTTTGCAGCTCTTTCATTACTCTGTTGGATTAAATCATCAGTAAATGGAGTTATTATACCTAAAAGTAAGAAAATTTTATAATTTATATTAAAAAGTGGATTCAAAATTGGATGTAAGAAACTTGGGAAGAAATAAATAAATGAGAAAGTATCTGAAGCATCTCCTCTAATTCTTTGTACACCAAAAGTTGGACGAGAATTCGAACTTGAAGAAGTACCAGTATCAGAATTTGAAGATGAGGATGTTGGTAAAAGTGGATCTAAAATCATTGATTGATAAAATCTTAAATAAGTCCAAGATATTAAGAAATTGAAAATTGAATTCAAACCTGGATAAAAATCCTTATTTAAAATTGAAAAAAGAACTAATAAGTTTATGAAAATAAAAGGAATATGCTTAATTCTTAGATGTAATAAACCTTTGAAAAAAATCAAATTATGCTCAGGAATTAATTGTTTGAAACTAATTAGAAAACCTATGAATATTGAGAAAAATCCAGAATAATTTGCATTTAAATTGATTGAAGTAACATTTAATAAATTTAAAGAAATTAAAGATAAAGTAGTTAATAAATTTGTTAAAATTGAATTTATTAATAAAAATTTTATTAATTCTTTACTTGACCAAACTCTTTCAAAATATTTAAAACTTATTAAAATATTTGAGAAATTTAAAATTAAATTAATAATATTATCTTCAACAAATATAGAAATAAATAAAACCCAAGGATTACTTAAAACTAAAGAAGGTATTAATTCTAAAAAAGGTATTGAAATATTATCAAAACTCAAATCATTTTGATCTTGATTTGTATTTGATGCAGATTGTAATTTAATTATTTGATCATTATATGAAACAATTTTAAGATAATAATTTAAAAATGATAAAGAGAATAATAAAACTATTGAAAGTTTTGTGACTGGAGGTAAATTAAATTTGAATAGATTAGATAAACCAAACATTTTTATTTTTATATGACAATAAATTGACAGATTATATTTATGATTATGATTATGATTATTATTATTATTATGCTGGCTAGTTAATGATAACGATTGATAATATGATACAATTAATGAAAATGAAATTACTTTTCTAAGTTCTTAATATGAATGAAATCTTGAAATTGAAGTAGATTAAACAGTGAATATAATATCATTTAACAGATTGTCTAAATCAAAAAGAAAAAGAAAAATTTATTTGTTTAATGTGATTCCTTAAATGATTGAATAAACAAGAGTTTCAGTAGTTAATACTTAAGCCTTTGTTAAGCTTACCACACTGTTCAAAATAAAGCTTTAAAAAATGGGTTTAAATTTGGAGATTTGAATTTAAGGTCTTTAGAGGAGTCCCACAGACCTGGACTCAGGACATCTTGTATACTGTAGTTAAACGTAGTTTATGCATATATACACAGATTACTGACTATCCGTAGAATGGTTTTTTATTTCCTGATGGCGGTTTTATTTAAATGAATTTTTACCCTCGGAATTTTCTTGATTTTCGACTGGATCTGCAATTGTCACGTTCTGCCGGTATTTGATGAAGCTGGAAAAACCAATCAACGTCAATTCTTTAGCAATTATTAACAATCGGTCAGATTAGGCCTCAGCGTAGAGATTCTAGTGATAATATTTGAAAAACTGGAAATTAAAGGAAAGGATGATGAAGTACTATTAAGACGAATGTAAATCTGATTAGGATATTGATATCGATATTGAAGTCAATTGAGAGTTCTGGAGTCTTGATTGATATAGTGATACTAATTAATATCATCTACAGTAATAATACTATTATTAATAGTTGTAATAATAATAATAATATTAGTAGTATAAATAATTATATTAATTATAGAAAAAAATAATAATAATAATGATTCGTAATCCATTGGTGAAAAAAATTGGTTCTTCAGCTACTTCCATACCCAAAGTAGCTAAACGTAGTCTAGCTGTTACAGTAGATTCTCCACCACCTCCACAACATTTTGGTGGTTTAAAAGATCAAGATAGAATTTTTCAAAATATTTATGGTAATTATGGAGCAGATTTAAAAACTTCAATGAAAATGGGTGATTGGTATAAAACTAAAGAACTTCTTTTAAAAGGTGATGCATGGATAATTGATAATATGAAAAGATCTGGTTTAAGAGGTAGAGGTGGTGCAGGTTTTCCATCTGGTTTAAAATGGTCTTTTATGAATCCACCAAATTGGCAAAAAAATAAAGGTCCAAGATATGTTGTAGTGAATGCAGATGAAGGTGAACCTGGCACTTGTAAAGATAGAGAAATTATGAGAAAAGATCCTCATAAATTAGTTGAAGGTTGTTTATTAGCAGGTAGAGCAATGAATGCAACTGCTGCTTATATTTATATTAGAGGTGAATTTTATAATGAAGCTCAAATTTTACAAAATGCTATAAATGAAGCTTATAAAGCTGGTTTCTTAGGTAAAAATGCTTGTGATTCAGGTTATGATTTTGATGTTTATATACATCGTGGTATGGGTGCATATGTTTGTGGTGAAGAAACTGCTTTAATTGAATCTTTAGAAGGTAAAGCTGGTAAACCACGTTTAAAGCCTCCATTTCCTGCAGGTGTTGGTTTATTTGGTAGACCAAGTACTGTAACTAATGTTGAAACTGTAGCTGTTGCGCCATCTATATTAAGACGTGGACCAGAATGGTTTGCAAGTTTTGGTAGACCAAGAAATTCAGGTATTAAATTATATGGTATTTCTGGTCATGTTAATACTCCATGTACAGTTGAAGAAGAAATGTCAATTCCATTAAAAGAATTAATTGAAAAACATTGTGGTGGTGTTATAGGTGGATGGGATAATTTATTAGCAATTATTCCAGGTGGATCATCAGTTCCATTATTAACAAAAGATGTTTGTAGTACAGTATTGATGGATTATGATGCATTAAAAGATGTCGGATCAGGTTTAGGTACAGCTGCAGTAATAGTAATGAATAAAAAAACAGATGTAATTAGAGCTATTCAAAGATTAGCAGCATTTTATAAACATGAATCTTGTGGTCAATGTACTCCTTGTCGTGAAGGTACAACTTGGTTAGATAAAATGATGAAAAGATTTGTAAATGGTCAAGGTACAGAAAAGGAAATCGATCAAATTTGGGAATTAACTAAAGTTATTGAAGGTCATACTATATGTGCTTTAGGTGATGCAGCTGCTTGGCCTGTTCAGGGTCTTATTAGAAAATTTAGACCTCATATGGTTGAAAGAATGAATAATTTTGGTCAGCCTGTTACTCCAGGTGGTTGGATAAAAAAATCTTTATAATATAATTACAACTACTACTAATATATATTCATCATTAATACATTCATGACTTCGTTTTTTTACAAAATCATCATATGAAATATTATCTTTCCAGTTATGTTCCTGATGTCTTTGATATTTTAGGTCTTTTATGTCTATTTTGTCTTTTATGTCTTTGATCACCAATTCCCATATTCTGATTTGCTGACGAGAAAAAGCTTAATATTTTTTCTCCGGCTGTCGTCGATGTTGTTTTTGTTGTTGTTTTTGTTTGGTTGCTTTTTAGCTTCGCCATGTACCTTCACGTGATCTGATTTTATTTTATTTTTGACTTTTTTCAGCTTATTTTTAGTTTTTACGTGTGTTTAACATACAAAAATCATCAATTTTTCAAATCTTTAAAAAAATACAGTCATAAATTTAAATCAAAATCATAAAGATTTGACTATATTATATTGTATATCACATATTTTATTGTTTAATTACAATTATATCTTTAGTGATATATTACTTTACAATTTTATGAAGACTTTTTGAAAGAAAATTTTACTCTAATTTTCTTTTTATCTCTTTTTTCTCCAATTGCTGTTCATTTCACATTCATAATGAAATCATTTAATATAATAAAATTTTTTTCAATTTCAATTCTTCTTTTTGCATTATTATTACCTATATATTCAGCTACAATTTCTGATATACAGGGAAGTGTTACAGATAAGTCAAAAAGTTTAAATAATGCTCAATTAAAATCAAATTTAGAAACATCAAATATTGGTAAAGATACAATTAATAATGATGATAAACATTCAGATTTAGATAATCCAGAATATTTACATTCTTTTTTAATGTCAGTTGCAATGATAATAACTTCTGAAATTGGTGATAAAACATTTTTAATTGCAGCAATTTGTTCAATGAGATATCCAAGAATAGTTGTATTTTCTTCAGCATTTGCAGCATTATTTTTAATGACAGTTTTATCAGGTATTGTTGGTCATACTTTACCTGCTTTAATTCCTCAACAATATACTCAATTCTTAGCATCTATTTTATTTGTAATTTTTGGTTATAAACTTTTAAATGAAGGTTTAGCAATGTCAAAAGATTTAGGTGTTCATGAAGAAATGGCAGAAGTTGAAGATGAAATTAATAATAAACCTGATATTGAATTAGGTCCAATATCATCTCATAATTCAGAAATTAAAGAATCAAATTCCAAAAATATTTTTAAAATAATTTTAAATTCAATTTCCGATATTTTTAGTTTTATATTATCACCAACTTGGGTACAAGTTTTTGCAATGACATTTTTAGGTGAATGGGGTGATAGATCTCAAATTGCAACTATAGCCTTAGCTGCAGGATCTGATTATTGGTTTGTTATTCTTGGTGGAATTGTTGGTCATGGACTTTGTACACTTTCTGCAGTAATTGGTGGAAAATTATTAGCTACAAAAATTAGTATGAGAACTGTAACTTTAGGTGGTTCTGTTACTTTTTTCCTTTTTGCTATATTATATTTATATGAAGCCATATATTCTAATCATAACATAGACCTAGAATAAATCAATTACGATAATTACTATCTTCTTCAATCTTGCTAATCTTCAATTCCTTATATTACATTTCTATAGAATAATATATTAATATTTCACATCAAAATATTTAAAATATGCTTTTCCGTAGTTATCAGTACTAAATTTGAAAACCGCATCCATTTTCTTAGCTTTCTTTCTGTTCCTTGCACCGGAAAGCGGAAAAAATATCATCTCTCGTTTGAATTTCCAGTTTTTTTTTTCATTTTGTTTAAAAAATGTTAGTAGATTTGAATTCAATAAAATTTCATTTGAATTACATGACTGAAAATCAAATACATTTGAATAAAATTTGGTTTAAGTGTTTGAAGAATAATAATTGTGCTTAATGAGTTCTTTCAGTCTTGAAAATGAAAAAAGATCAAGCAGATTAGCTGCCTTAAGATCAAAGAGAAAATTACCTACAAAAGCAAACTCAATTAATAATAATGATGGTCCAAAATCAAAAAAAATAGAATTAGAACAAGAATCAACGAAAGATCTTAATGAAATTAACCTGAGTATTAATGGAGAAAATAATGAAATTCAAATTGACAAAGAAATAGACGATTCATCAAATAATAATCAAGATGAACAACAAAGAATAAAATTAATTTCAAGAAATTTTAATCAAGATACAAAAAATACAGTTGATACTTTTTCTCCATTATATCAAATTAATAAAGATGAAACTATTGAGATTCTTTCAAATGAAATTGAAAATCAATATATTTCAAGACTTGCTGAAATAAATTCATTTAATGAAATAGATGATGAAAATAGTGATAATGATAATAATACTAATAGTAGTAATGAAAGTGATGAAGAAGAAAAAATATCTAAAAAATTCAGTATAAATGATGATTTAAAAAAAGATTTAAAGAGTCAATACGATTTATTAGAAAGAAGAACTAATAAAGCTTTGAGAAAACTACTTAGAGAAAGAATTGGATGATTTTCTCACGACATTGACTTTTTAATTCTTTCAAGTATTTTAAGTAACTCTTATTTTTTAAATAATATTTGCCAAATATATTTTTGCTGTTTATAAAAAATTATTTTCTTATCATATTATTAGATGCTGGTGTGTCTGGTCTTTTACTAAGTCCACGGTTATTACTGTATGCGGACTCATAACTCAAAAGTATTTTGAGTTTTCATCACTTTTGAAAAAGTAAACATTGAATTTGGTTTTTTATTCTTGAATTCATAAAAACAATTAAACTAAAATAAAATAATCATAATAAATCAATCAATCGATCAAAGATTAATAAATAATATATCAATTTACAAAATGTCTGCTTTTTTTGACAGGTATTCAATTTCAAAAGCAGAAACAAGACCTTCTTCTGCTACTGATTCATTATCCTCCTTAAGAGTTTGTATAAGTTCTTTAAATGAATCTGCAAGACTTGTAAGTAATTAATTTTTATAAATACATTTATATAAATATAAAATCACAATAAATATCATTTTTATAACTAACAAAATATTTTAATTGAAGTTAAATCACTCTAATAATAAAATTAAAAAAACTCTTCAAACTGATGAATTTGTCGGTAATCGATCAACAAGAAATGAATTTGAAAGATTAGCAAAAATAATTAAGCTTAATAAAGTTTATAGATTATATCCAGTTTCAACAATAAATGATCAAATTAAGCGTTATAAAAATCCAGAAAATAATTTAATTTTATCATATATTGATCAAATGGTTTCTTTACAAGATGCAACTTTTAAACTTAGGAGTAATTTAGTTAATGAAATTGAATATATGGAAAAAAAATTAGAAGAAAAACAAGAAATTACAAAACAATATGAAGATTATGATGGAAGTGATAAAGATGAGGATAATAAAAAGCATAATATAAATGAAAATGATCTAAAATTTGATAATGATTCAAAAGAGAAACAAAAAGAAAATCAAAAAAATCCATCTCGGAGTCCAGTTAAAACATCTAAGAGAAAACATTCAGATTTAGAAAAAAGTTCAGAAATAATTTATGATAAATGGTTAGAAGTGAGTGGAACTAAAGAACAGTTGAAAAAATTAAGGGATTTATACAATGAAAAATGTAAACTTCAAGATGAATTACACGCATTGAGTTAAATAAATTCAAGTTTTTTTCCATTGATAAAACAAAAAAAAAAAAAGAAATTTTAAAATCGTTTAATCAAAAGGTCGAATGACCAAAATTAAGTCTTAAAAGAATTCTGAAGAATTATTTTAAACGAAATTTGAATTCACTAAATTCACTTGAATGATTATAAAGTACGGGTCTTTTTTAAAAAAAAACCTGCTTGAATCTTTGTACAGGGTACATTATCTGAGACTTTTAAAATCAGTTTTTTTATAGATCATTAAATGTATATTTAAATTAATGTATAAAAAAAATCAAGCAATATTACAATATTCAAATAAAAATTCGACAATTAAAGGGAATCAAAAAACTAAAAATGATTAAATACACTAAAAGTTAAAAAAAAAGGGGGGTTAATAACTGTTAAAATAAATTAAAAATTAGAAAGATAAAAATAAAACTTTAAAATATTAATATATTAAAAGATAAAAACAAGGATATTTGAATTTTGAAAATTATTTTAAATGATCAAAACCCTCCTCTTAGTATTTCTGAATTATTTCTTTTTATTGCATCATTAACCGAGCAAACATTTAAATCATTAGTTTCAAAACTATTATTATAATTATCTGTTATATCATTAACAACATCTTCAAAATTTTCATAATCATTATTAAATTCATCATCTTCATTTTCTTCACCACTGCTAACAGTAAATTTAGCCAGACCACCAATTATTGGTTGAGACATATCAATCGAATCTTTCATTGCTAAATCATCTAATTTTGACATTCTTCTAACGAAAGAAGCATTTTTTTTAATATCTGAAACATAAGAAGTTGTTCTTTTTGGTTTTGAATCATTTGAATTATGACGAATGAATGAATTTGATCTTGATCTATTTCCAGAAGAAAATGATTTAATTGAAGAAGGTGAAGAAGGTGAATTTATAGTAGTACTATTATCACTACTCATATTATTATTAACATTATTGATAGCAGTAGAATTATTGGAATTATTTAAAATACTTTTATTAGAAAAGCTTGAATTTCCATTGATTTGATTATTTGTAGTTGTATAATTTAAATGAGTTAATGGAGAATTTGAAAATGAACTTCTTGTTGGTTGAGAAGATACATTTTGTAAAATTTTATTTGGACTTGGAGTTGTAGCTTCCAGAGTAGAAGATATAGTATAATTATTAAATGAAGATGAATTATTATCTCTATTATCTCTAGATAAAGTGATTGATTTTCTTTTATTTGAAGAACAATGAGGATTACAATTAAAACCATTTGGAGTTAATGGACTATTTGATTGCATTGGAGAACAAAAAGAAGATTGTAAAGCCATTGATATTGAAGGTCTTCTTGAAGAATGAGTACTTGAAGATGGAAAATATGGAGATACTGAAGAAATTGGAGATGGATTTGAAAAATGATTATCAGAAGGTTCATAAATTGAAGGAAAAGAGAAAAAATCATTTCTATTATTTGAAATATTTGAAATATTTGAATTAAAATTATTTAAAGAATTATTTGTTGAAGTTGTTGATAATTGATTATTAAAAGATCTTTGAGATGGTTCATTATCATTTGAAACTAAATCAGCATATGAATAAAAAGGTAGCAGCTGTTTTTTAGATTTTGTTTTAGTACATTTATTAGAATTAGTAGTAGTATTATTATTATTATTATTATTATTATTATTATTATTATTATTATTATCAATATCAGATTGATTATCAAAATGATGTTCTTTTAAAGTTGCTTTTAAAATTTCAGAAGGATCTTGATTATCATCTTGTTGTTGAAAGAAAGAATTTGAATTCATAAAAGAATTTGATCTTGCAAAATATGAAAAAGAATTAGTTCTATGATAAGAAGGAGATTTTTGACATTGATTTTGATTTTGATTTTGACTATAAGGATTTAAAGAAAAACTAGAACCTCTTTTTAAAGAAGATGGAGATATAGTATTATTATTGTTATTATTGTTATTATTTAATTGAGAATTTAAAGTTGAAATTGGAGAAGAAGAATATTTAATATTTGAATTTAATAAAGTTGAAGGTCTTCTATTTGAATTTGAAGAAATTATTTCAATTTGATCTAAATCAGCATTTTGATCATTTAAGATAGTTGTAGTTGCATCTAAAACTGGAGGTATAAAATCTTCAGCATTATGTTGATAAGAATTTAAATCTAAAATTGAATGATGATTTGCAATAATATTTTTGAATTTAATATTTTGATTTGAAGTTTGAGAAACAGCTTTTGCTAAAAGTGGTAAATCATTATCTTTTTGAACATTTCTTTCAAAAATTAAAGAAGAATCTAAATTTAAAGATTTTAAAGATCTATTTGATTTTGAAGATTTTATTGAATTTAATGTATATCTTCTTGAATTTGAATTTGAATTTGAATTTAAATTTGTATTTGAATTAATTTTTTTTTTATTTTTTAAATTTGAATTTGAATGAATACTATTTGTTCTTGAATTATATTTTTGAATAGGTTGTAAAGTTGATAAATTATTTGAAAATCTTCTATTTAAAGAGAATGAATTAATTGAATCATTTGATAAATTAGATAAATTTGAAATAGAGCTTTGATTACTCTTTAAACTTTCTATATCATTCATTTTTAAATTATTTTTATTATTTTTATTATTATTATTATTATTATTATTACTTTTGTTATTATTATTTGAGTTATTATTTTGATTATTATTATTATAAGTATGAGTATTATGATTATGATTATTTAGGTGAAAAAACGAGTGTCTTTTTTTATTGACAGCGGATAAAGAATTAGAAATATAAGATTGATTTAAATAGTTTGTCATTTAATTGACTAGATATAATATATGAGATATGAAATATGAAATATTAAATATGAAATAGTAAGGGACTAAAAATTATGTTTATATATATATATATATATATATATAAAATATAATTTATATATAGATTTGATAATAATTATATTTATATCAATTTAAAAAGGTATAAATATAAAAATAAAGAGAAAAATAATAATTTGAATGAAATCAAATATCAACTATCAAAAAACAAATAAGAAATATCGAATATTGAATATCGAATATTGAATATCGAATATTGAATATTGAATTGATTAATTGGTAAAAATATTGTATATAATTAATAAATAAAATTTGAAAATTATAAATTAGATATTAAAAATTTTGAAATTGATAAATTTACAATAAGTCAAGGGGGATATTAAATTTATTTATAAGATTATGATAAATTTGATAATTAAATTAGACATATTAAGTTAAATAATAAATCAGTGATTTATTTAATAATTTATTAGATAATTTAATTATTGTTGATTGTTGATTGTTTATTGAGAAAAGAGATATTTCAAAGTAGCTTTAAATTGAAATGTTAGAAGTTGTAGTACTGTAGTGTAAGGTTGTTTTCCTGAATATATTCTTTAGAGTGTTCTTTTTTAGAGTGTGAGCAAACTATGGCATATTAAAATATTAATATTAAAATATTAATATGGGATTTTACTATGGGACTAAGATCAGTGAGTGCGATTGGAAATTTCACCACTTTGCACCTCTCAGAAACGATAAAGTTCGAGGTTAAGCTTTGGGGCTAGCCCAAGTGGCAGCCAAGGGGCGGCGGCGTGTAGCAAAAACAGGCGTGCGCGGGCCGCCAGCAGAAATTTGTAGTGACCATCTTGGACAGGCACCGGAGAGAAGTAACAGAAATGCACAGCAGGCAGCAGATACCCGTCCTGCGCCACACCGTGTGGTGTTCAAGCCAGGTTTGGCGTTGCGCTTTAAGATTGCGCTTGTAATGTATGCCAGTAGAGAGACGCGTACCCATCTTGACTCTTCCCGCATCGCCGTGTGTCGGGGTGCTCGCTATCTGGGGTGTCCCGATTATTAGCGCTGCCTTCGATATTCACAATACTTGCAATCGTTGGAAAATTCAGAGCATGTTCCAGTACTGTAGTGTTGTTAGTGACCCTCAAGTATTAAGAGGATATTAATATGATCAGTGACCATGTTGATAGCAATAGATAAAATACGTAAAAGATAAACTGATGTCGACAGTATTATTGAAGAAATGATAATTAAATAATGGGAAGGTCACATGATGTGACCCAGTCACATTATCTTTTTTTTTATTTTGAATTCTTTCATTTGCTGATTCATTCATTCATTCATTCGTTCGTTTACCTTCATTTACACCTTCATTATCATTTAAGAGATCAACCGAGTTAGTTATTAGTTAATCATAAAAGCATTCCAGATTTTCGAGAACTAATCTTAACTAATCTTACAGATTTAACTATCATTAATTGATTTTCAAATATTATTATTATTATTAGTTTTTCATTTTATCTTTGACGCCCTATGGAAAATAGATCTTTTTGAATATTTATGACTTTTTTTTTTTTCAACATCCTCTTTCTTCCATTGTTGTTATCTATCCGGTTCTTAACCTATCTACTATGTATGTATTACAATATTTTTATTACTATCCTTCACTTGTTTTATTTTTTTGCGCAAATCAGCTTTTAAAAATGAAAAACTTCCAACATGTTTTGCGCGCTTTAAGTACTTTTCATCAAGTACTTTTGTAGCGTCACTGACGATACTAATTTTATAAATAATCTTTCACGTTACCATTTTACTATTACGTACGGTATCTCCCTTCACGGGTTTTCACTTTTTTATTCTCCAACAAGTTTTGTTTTGATAAATTTTTCGATCACGTTTTTGCCGATCAAGTGTTCAATAAATACCTCGCTCTGTACACAAAATAATGAAAAATAAATATCTAAAATTATCTCTATACAATTAGGAGATGAACCATAGTTTTTAAGCAGCCTGCATTCTCTACACCACCCACGTATCTTAGGCCGTAGTTTCTTTAGCATTTCTGCCACAAACGCTAAACTTAATGTTGCTTCACCATCCACATCCAGTTATCTGGGTTGACCAAGATAAATAAATAAATATCAAATAATTTTTTATTTTCTGAGAAAAATCTTATCATTTAAGTGAATACTTAATTTATTACTTACAACGTTTTTTCATCAAATCAATTTTCATTTTTCACCCCTCTCATAAAACTATATATTATTTTTTATATTCTTAACAGTTACTAAAATAGATCATTGAAAGATAAGATATTGTAAAAACCGTTAATGATCCTTTGATTTATTTTATTCTATGTATTCTTCTAGAAAACTATCAATGCCTTTTCTTTTCAAAATATCATTGAATATATTTCCTTTAACAATAATTTGAATTTCTATAACTGGTTATGTATGTTCCATTTTAAAAGGGCTTTGGTTTTCACTTCTCTGCCAAGTATAGTAACTCTAACTAACTTTATTGTATCTATGACAACAAACTGATAACCTTGGTTACTTCCATGATTCCAGAAATCCCATTTCTACATTTCTACATTTTTTCTTCTAACTGCCACATATTTTCTGCGCAATACTGTTCTTTTATATATCCTTTGCGCACTGCACGCTTTTTTGACTTGAACGCTTTTGCACTCTGGTGCTTTATTTAAGATATTTTTGAATTCATGAACGCTTTTGCGTAACTGCGTTAAAAGAATATAATCACCTTTTTTTTCTTTTTTTGATATATTTTCAAATATATTAATTACTTTATTCATTCTCAATTTTGTTCTCGTTCTTTCTTTTTTTTTTTTTCTTATTTCTTATTTCTTATTTCTTAAGTGTATGTGACTTTTAACTCTTAATATTTTACTTTAAAGTATAATATCGGAAAAATTATTCAATTAAAATGACATAAATTTTGAATATAATTTAAAATTTAATTTTTTCAATTTATAGTTATTAAATAACCCCCTTTTTAAAATGTCAAATTTTAAAATTATCCCATCAATTTTAAAAATTATTTGAATATAAATTTTTAAATAGATTATGGTCATTAATTCATTTGTAATCTTAAATCTTATTATTCTAATGAAATTGTTTATTATTAATTATTTTATTATTATATTAATACTACTATATTAAAACTATTTTGTATCTGTATATGATTATGATTATGATTATGATTATGATTATTTATCTTGTGAAATAATAATTGTAGGTCCATTATTTTTATTATTTTTCTTTTTTTTATTAGTTGCATCAAACATTAATTCTTCAAATACTCTTGCTTCTTCAGCTTCTTCTTTACTTCTTTCTGTCATTTTAAATTGATTACCAATTAAAATTAAAGCTTTTGCTCTATTAACTCTTATTTTTGTATTAACTTTTTTATCATTTAAAATTTTATCACAAACTTCTCTTAAAACACTTTGAATTTCATATTTACTTGAAACCCAAGCAGTCGCTATAAATTTTCCAGTAATTTCTCTTTCTAATTGAGCTTGTTCATATGGATCTAAATCTCCATTACCTTCAAGATTTCCACCATTTTTTTTTGCCATTTCTTCCATTGCAATTTGTGCATCCATGGCTGTAGAAAGTATATTCCAAGCAGATTTAACAACTGAACCTTTTTCTTTTGCAGTTGTAAAAATTTTACTTAAACCAAAAGATTTATTTGATTTAATAAAATTTGCACCTTTTGTTAAATAAATTTTTCCAATTGTATGTAAAATTTCAACTCCAAAACTTTCCATTTTTAAATCTTCAATTTCTTTAATTAAATCTTCATGAAATTTTTTTAAAGAATCTTCAGAAAATTTACTTTCAACTAAATTATTTATTTTTAAAAGTAATTTTTCACTTAATTCATTAACTCTAATAATTTTTGCTTCTCTTCTTTCTTTTTCTAATTTAATTATTTCTTCTCTTTGTTCTTTTGTCATTTTTGGTCTTTTATTTGTTGGAATTGTTGAAGTTGAAGTTGAAGTTTCATTTGAAGTTTCATTTAAATTACCACCATCATGTTTTAATATTGAAGTTTCAGTTACTGAATGTAATGGTTTATTTGGAGAAGATGGACTTTCTTGAGTATTATTTGAAGAAGTTTTATTTTCATCTTCAGTACCTAAAATATCACTACTTTTTGAAATTTCTTTTAATAAAGTTAATTCTCCAATCCAATCACGAAATAAATCACCACCAAAAATTGCAGAAAAAAAATCACTTGGATCTTCAAAACCAGAATCTGGAATTGCTTGATTTTTACCAAATTCATTATATTTTTTTCTTAATTCAGGATCTTTTAAAACTTGATAAGCTTCACCAATTTTTTGAAAATTTTTTGCAGCATCTGAATCATCAGGATGTTTATCAGGATGTGTAAGCATTGCTTTTTTCCTATATGCTTTTTTAATTTCAAGATCTGTTGCATTTGGTGATATACCTAAAAGATCATAATATTCTGTATCTTTAACCATTTTTGAGATGTAATTAATAATTAAATTTTATTGAAATTTATGAATAAATTTGTTTATAATATCTATTATCTAATATAGGTAATAATAATCTTAACTTTTATAATGAAAAAGTTGAGCAAATAAGAAATAGCAAATTAGAATATAAAATGATTATATATTTATATTTATTCGTAAATGAATTAGATATATGTTTATATGAATGTATTTTATGTTATTTGATAATATATTATTTTATGTCAATTGAATTGAATTGAATTGAATTGAATTGGATTACTTTTATTTAAAAAGACTCAATTCTTCTAAATCTTCTTTTTTAATCAATAAATGATTGTTATTAAATAAAATTAAAATTAATCTTTAAATCTATGTTTACAATTTTAAAGCTTCAAAGTCAATTTTTTATCCTATTTTTCGTTAAGAAATGTAGTTCCAGGATTTACCCGTTCGTGCTGAAAAGTACAAGTTTTTAACTCGTCTCTTTGGATGCTTCTTTATGAATATTGAAACTGAAACTGAAGCTGAAGGTGAAGCTAAAGTAAAAATAAAATTGATGATACTTAAAAAAAGGAGAATTGCAGCATTTCAACTCACAGCATGAGAACATTTTAACATTTTAACATTTTAACATTGATTGGAACAGTTCAGAATCATGAAGAATGAATTATGAAGAATGAAGCAGACATTATTTGTGATTTGTGATTTGGAAATATTTGGCCCAGGCTGGAGCAGTAAACAAACAAAGGCCCAAATTCTTACTCTGGAAAGGAATGCGCAGCTCGCACGCCACTCCAAAAGCCCTAGCCACAGCCCCGAAACAGGCAAGAAAATGTCAAGAAACAGGTGAAAAAAAAGGATCACGTGTTTATTCAGCTCCACAAAACCAAAGAGTTGGAAGCACTTCGGAACGGAGTGACATTCATGCGGATGTCGGATACGCTTTCACTAGCCTCGACTGCCTCTTACAAACTTAATAAGCCACTTGATAGAGTCCGCATTAGCCGCCTGTGCCGGGTGTTCCAACAAGACAACTCCAGCTTTGAGGGTCTTCTTTTTTTCTTTCTTTTATGCTCACCCGAGAGCCGGGTCAGGGCCAGCCCCAAACAGAAACAGTACCGCAGCAGTGGTTATTCAAAAGCATATAGACTCCAGGAAAAGAAAAGATCTAGACTTCCAGTTTAGGATTTCACTGTGTAATCCTACAGAAATATCAGTCTTTTCTTATTCCAACATTTATCCCAGCCAATAGAAACAAGACTACAGATATTTCTTTTACTGTTTGTTATATATATTGCACTTCTTCATTGAGACCGTTGAAAAAGTAGCTGTGATTTAGTAATATAACCATAATTTATTTCATACTTCTTCTTACTTATTCAATTTACCATTTTATTTCATTTCTCCAGAGTAATTAAAGTTTGTTTCTGAACCATTAAAAGAAATTACAATAAAAAAGAAAAAAAAAAAAATTTATAAATCTATCTAAATTATTAATTTATTATCCTTTTTTATAGCATAAATTAAACAACCAGTTAAATGTAAAATTTAACTTAATAATTATTACTTAAAACCATATTAAATTATGTGAAACTAAACTTTTATCTTCTCTTCCACGTTTTATTTTCTTTTCTTTTGTAAATAATATTAATATATTTCTTTTTAGAATTTACTTTCTTTTTGAAATAGCCAATACAATCCATTCCTTAATTTGGTCTTTTTAACTATCTTTTTTTTTTAATTTGTTTCTAATTTTTATGTTATTTTCACCTAAAATTTATGTTTTTCTTATTCTAAATTAATTCTCTCATTCATAATTTATATCTTTTCAGGTATTTTCTTAAAAAATTTGAATTACATACATTTGAAAACACTTAAATATAACTGCTTTCTTCCTTTCTTTCTTTCATTTATTTTCTATTTTCCAAATTTTTGTAAATTTTTAATTCATTCACTTTTAGTTAAATATTAACTTACTTTCATTAAATAACAACATTCTTTTTAAATTAATTAGATACTTTCACACTCTTTAATAAATTATCTAATTTAAAAATCTCTCCTTCACTTTTTTATAATAATAATAATAATAATAATAATAATAATAATAGTAATAACAAATAATAAAAATGATTCCAACTGTTTATCTTCAAATCTTAGCTATTATGGTAACTCCAGGTTTTTCATTACCTTTAAAATCTTTTGATAAAATTGAAAGTGCTGTTAATGGTTTTCTTGGTAATAATCATCAATCTTCTGAAACTAATTATCAATCTGATTATCAATCAACTTATGAACCTGATTGTTCAACTGATGAAAATGATTATGAAACTTTAACTGTTTCTTCAAATGAAACTGATCCAACTTTTTATGGAACTGCTTTTGCTTCAGGTTCTCAATCTGATATTACAATTTATTCAACAACTACCATTAAAGTAACAAAAAATAAAAATTCTCAAATTACTGGTTCAAATTCAACATCTTCTTTAACACCTTCAACTATAGCTTCAACAAGTTTAATTGTTTCCACTTCAGAATCTGAGAGTTATTCATCTTCAGCTTCTTCAACTCCTGTTTTTGAATCTGAAGTTCAATCAGAATCTTCCTCTAAAGCTGCTTCAACTTCTTCTTCATCTAGCACTTCAGCTTCTTCAACTTCTTCAACTTCAACTTCATCAAGTGGAACATATACCGGAAGAGCAACATATTATGAGGTTTCTGATGATGCTTGTGGTACAACATCTTCTGATTCAGATATGGTTTGTGCAATTGGTATAAATTTATATCAATCAAATGATTTAACAAGTGAATATTCTTCTGGTTATTGTGGAAAAACTTTAACTGCAACTTATCAAGGTAAATCAGTTACTGTTAAAGTTGTTGATTCTTGTGCTTCTTGTACTGATAATGATATTGATTTAAGTCCTAGTGCTTTTGCAAAACTTGCTGATCTTGATGTTGGTGAAATGCAAGTTCAATGGAGTTTTGATTAATTCATTTTCTAAATAATCTTTTTTCAATTCTTGTACTTTATATATACTTTCTTCCTTCCTTTACTTATATATCTTATTCTATTTAACAAAAAATTGTTTTAAAAATTGTTCAAAAAAAATAATTTATATATAGAATATAAAATTTATTCTAATAAAAAATTTATGCTTATTTTATATTTTTTTCAAATAAGTAATTTAAAACATTGATTATAATAGAAATTCGTACTAAAAGTTATTGAATTTCATTAAATTCTTTGTTTTTCTTATTAACTATTATGATTAATTAAAATATCAGAATGGTTAGTAATTTGTTAATTGGTATAGTGAAGAGAGTAACATAATATATTTTATAAAATATTTCAAATACATACTATAAACCGAGTTGGTTTCACTCTTTTTCTGCTTCGCCTTGACTTTTTTAATTGAATCTATAGAATCGATATCCAATGTTGGATTATTGTCATTACTATCATTTGAATTATTTCTATTATTTATTTTATTATACCAATTTTCATTATCTTGAATTGAATAATTCCAAATTTCTTTTCTTTCTAATTTCTTTTTCTCACTTTCAGTTAAATTTAGTTTAAGTAATTCAATCTCTGCTTTTTCACATATTATATTTTCTTTCAATTGATTTGAATTATAATTTTTTTTATTATCTTTTAATATTTTATTTCTTTTATATTCATTGATCAATTGTTTTTTATTCAATTCAATTGATTGTTTTTTCTTTAACTTAAGTTCTTTTAACTTATTTAATTTCTCTCTTGCTGACATTTTGAATTCATGGAAAATATTATTGATCTCGATATAGTGAATTTCTATGAAATAATGGATAGTTGATATAAATACAAACAATAATTATTACTTCAACTCAGAATAAAATAGAAATCGAATTTATTTATTTATTTATTTCACCGGGGTGCCCGTGGCAAGGAAGATGCAACGGATAATATTTGATTCAAACACTCACGTGCTGCTTCTGGCGATAAGCGCAGAGATGACTTTCAGTGAGTTGGAAGATGGATTTGGTGATTGAAGAAGAAAGAAGCAACACTTGAAGGAGTAAGTGAGTGAGGAATAGAAGAAGAGAAGAAGAGATGATGGAATAGATATATTTGTTTGTTTGTTTATCCCTTTGATATCCATTGACATTCTGACCTATTAATGGTAATACATTCACTTATTACTCATATCATAGACAATAGCATAGACATAGCAAATATATTTCAAAAATGGCAGATTTAAGTAGTCAGTTTGCAGCTTTTCAAAAGAAGATGAGAAATGCAGGCTCATCTCAATTGAAAAGAACTAATTCAGAGTTGAATAAGTCAAATACTGGTCATGCCACTGGGGTTGGAAGTGGAAGTGGAAATGGGAGTGGAAATGGATCAATAAATAGCTATCCTTCTTCGCCTTCTATCAGTTCTCTTTCAGGAACTAGTGGTGGATTTTCACCATATAAAAGATCTAAATTAAGTGGGAGTTCCAGTCTCAGAGATATGATAAAACAAGATAGTTTATCGAATTTAAATTTATCAGGAGGAATTRGAAGTGGAAATGGGAATGGGAATGGAATTAGTAGTTTGAAGGAAGGAAATAGTATCACAGACAATGATTATTCAAGTGCATTTTTATCATTGAAATTAAATGAAGCTGTAGATCATATAAAATCTCATGATAGACCAGTTCATTTAGATAATTTAAAGAAATTATTAGAATTTGAAGATATTGAAATAATTTTACCAAATTTGAATAGTATGGAAAGAATAAATTATGATCCAATGAAAAAAAYATTAGAATATACTTCATTACATAATATTAAAACTGCAGAAGATTTAGTTAATTATCTTAAAACTTTATCAATATTCAAAGGTACAAGTGTAAAAGAATTAAGAGATGGATGGAATGGATGTTTAGATGCAATTAATTATTTAGAGAAAAAAAATGAAATTATTGTACAAAGAACTAAAAAAGATAATAATCCAAGATTAATTTGGCTTAATCATGGATCTCCATTAGGTGGAATTGATGAAGAATTTGTTAAAATGTGGAGAGAAGTAAATTTACCAAATTCAGCAGATTTACCACTGAAATTAATTGATTTAGGTTTAAAACCCACAAGTGTTGATCCTTCAACAATTAAGAAAACTGTAACTACAGAAAGAAAAAAAACTAAAAGAAAAAGAAGTTATAAAATTACTAATACTCATATGAGAGGTATTTTAAAAGATTATAAATAATTTCTCATTTTACTTATTTGTAACTCAAGCCAGTTGATTTTATTTGAGAGCTTAATTTTTCCCATTGTAAAAGCTTGAATATATTATGTTCTTGAATTCAAAAAAAAAGTTTCAAGTAAAAAAAATGAAAAAAATAAATTCGAAAAAATCAAAAAAATACAAATTCAAAAAAAAATTTAAAAAGTATAAATTTTAAAAAATATAAGTTTAAAAAAGATAAATTTGAAAAATAAATTCATCCTAGAACTGAAAGACAGAAAAATTTCGGAAAATACCAAATTTTAAATGAATTAAATATTTCATTATCAGTATAAGATCAATTTATTTTATGATATATATTATAATGAAAAATATGTTTGCGGTTTTCAAGTTTTTCCTAAATTTTGTCAATGAGTTTGTTCAATTTGATAAATAGTCGATATTAAAAGAAAGTGGAAGTTCAAAATGAAAAAAAAATTTCCCATTTATAAATGATACCAGAATCCCTTTTTTTTTTTTTTTTTTTCACGTTTTTTAATATCAGAATGATAATTTTTATTTATTCTACTTCTAATAATTCATTTTTATGATTTTTAAATACAAAATTTGAATATATTAACAAAATATACATATAAAAAGAAAATAAAACTATAAAATATCTACAATTTTTTTTGAATAGTTATTATTATTTAAAATATTACAAAGATTAACTTAAATTTTTTTTATTTAACAGTTAATTTATTATGTTCATCAACATCAACATGAACAATTGAACCTCCTTTTATATCACCTTGAATAATTAATTTTGCCATTGGATTTAAAATTGATTTATGTATTAATCTATTTAAAGGTCTTGCACCATATCTTGCATCATAACCATAATCAACTAACCAATTCTTTGCTTTTTCACTAAGTTCAACTTTTATTTGTTTTTCTTTTAATCTTTCTTGAATTTCTTTAAATCTAATATCAATAATTCTAAATAAAGAATTTTTTGATAGTCTATTAAAAACAATAATTTCATCAATTCTATTAATAAATTCTGGAGAATAATTATTTCTCATTTCATTTATAACTTTTTTCTTTGTTTGTTTTGAAACAATACCAGTTTCATCACCATTAATTTCACTATCAGCAAGTAAAATATTTTGACCAATATTTGAAGTCATTACAATTATTGTATTTTTAAAATCAATATTATGACCTTGAGAATCTTTTAATTGACCTTCATCTAAGACACCTAATAATAATTTACTTATATCAGGATGAGCTTTTTCAAATTCATCTAAAAGAATTATAGAATATGGTTTACGTCTTACAGCTTCAGTAAGTTCACCATTATTTTCATAACCTATATAACCAGGAGGAGCACCAATTAATCTTGAAATTGTATGTTTTTCTTGAAATTCACCCATATTAAATCTAATTATAGAATTTTCATTATCAAATAAAAATTCTGCAAGAGATTTTGTTAATTCAGTTTTACCAGTACCAGTTGGACCTAAGAATATAAAACTTGCAATTGGTCTTTTTTCACTTGTTAAACCAGCTCTTTGTAATCTAACAGCATCAGAAACTGAATGAATTGCTTGATCTTGACCAATAACTCTTTGTTTTAAAGAATCTTCCATATATAATAATCTATCTCTATCACCTTTTAATAAAGAAGTAATTGGAATTCCAGTCATTTTTGAAATTACTAAACATATATCTTCAGTTGTAACAGAATCATGAAGTAAATTTGGTATTAATTCTGAATCTATAGAATCCTTATTTGATTTAATATCTTTATTATTATTATTATCATTTATTGAAGTTTTTGTTAAAGATTGAGTGGAAGTGGAAGTGGAAGTGGAAGAAGAAGAAGAATCTTTTGGTACTAATCTTTCTAAATCAGGAATTGTTGAATATCTTAATTCAGAAGCTTTAGCATAATTACCATCTCTTTGAGCAATTTCTAAATCCATTTTTGCTTTTTCTAAATTAATTTTTGCATTTTTAATTTTTTCAATAATTTTTTTTTCATTTTCCCAAATTTTTGTTAAATAATTATTTTTTTTAATTTTTTCATTTAATTTTTTAATTAATAAATTTTTTCTTTCAATTGATAAATTATCAATTTCTTTTTTTAAAGATTCTAATTCAATTTGAATTGTCATTATTTCTCTATCTAATTTTTGAATTTGATCTGGTTTTGATTCATGTTGAAGTCTTAATGAAGAACAAGCTTCATCAATTAAATCTATAGCTTTATCAGGTAAAAATCTATCAGTTATATATCTATTACTTAAAGAAGCAGCACTAACTAAAGCTGAATCAGTAATTCTTACACCATGATGAACTTCATATTTTTCTTTTAAACCTCTTAAGATTGAAATTGTATCATTAACATTTGGTTCATTAATAATAACTTTTTGAAATCTTCTTGCTAAAGCTAAATCTTTTTCAATATATTTTTTATATTCATCTAAAGTTGTTGCACCAATACAATGTAAACCTTTTGATAAAGCTGGTTTTAAAAAATTAGAAATATCAATTGAACCTTCAGTTTTACCAAGATTCATAATTAAATGAATTTCATCAATAAATAATATAATTTTATTTTTATTTTCATTATTATTTAATTCATTTAATAAATTATTCATTTTTTCTTCAATATCACCTCTAAATTTAGAACCAGACATTATTGATGATAAATTTAATGATAAAATTTTTTTATTTTTCATTGAATCTGGTACTTCATTATTTATAATTCTTTGAGAAATACCTTCAAGAATTGAAGTTTTTCCAGTACCTGCATTACCAATAATTATTGGATTATTTTTTGTTCTTCTTGATAAAATTTGAATAATTCTTCTTATTTCTTCATCTCTACCAATTACAGGATCTAATTTACCTTCTTTTGCTAATTTTGTTAAATCTATTGAAAATTTATCTAATACAGATTCTTGTTGTTGTTGTTGTTGTTGTTGACCTTGACCTTGATTTGGATTCATTCTCATTTGAACTTTATTATTTGAAGAATTTGAAAAGAATCTTTTATTTATGATTAAATCATTTGGAATAAATTTATTAAATGAGTTATAAAGATTATTATTATTATTATTATAATTATTATTATAATTATTATTATAATTATTTGATAAAGTTGAATAATTATTATGATTTAAATTTATATTATATGAAGATTTAATTAAATTATTTGATAAATCTTTTGATAAATTTTTATAAATATTTCTTGTAAAATTATAATTTATTATTTTTGAATTTGATAACATTTTTATTTCAATCAATTATATTGGAAGTAATGAATATTAATGAATAATATGATGATAAATAAAAGCATTTCAAAGATCTTTGAATTTTAAATAATTGAAATTAATTTACTACTTATATTTATATTAATAAATATTTAAGTCTATTGAATATTATTCATTTAGATATTAAACCTTTATTTTGATAATTTAAGTCACATTGTCAGAATCCTTATGTATTATCACAATAGTAATAGTAATACTAGTAGTAATAAGCAAGGCCGAAGCTTGTTGCAGGTCATGAAAAACAAATTTCTAGAACCATTCCGAAACCCGGAGAAATTCGAAGAAGAAGGAAGAAGAAGACCCACAGCTCTGGATCCGAGAAGAAGAAGACGAGAAGAATCTGGAAGAAGAAGAAGAATCTGGAAGAAGAAGAAGAAGAAGAAGAAGAAGAAGAAGAAGGAAGAATCTGGGAGTATCTGGGAGAAGAGGAGGAGAAGAGGAGGAGGAGGAATTGTGGAGGCATTGTAGAATGATGTCACGTTTGAACGGCCGGAAGTATCATATCCGGTCTATCTCCAATTCGTTCTTCTTCTTCTTCCTTCTATTACCAAGTGCTTTTAGTATTTTAATATTTTAATATCAGTTTGCAAACTACTACTTCATAAGAACTTCAGAGAAACTTCAGAGAAACTTCAGAGCTGTGAGAAGAAAGATCCGGTTTCAATTGATATAGAATAACTTCAGAAGAACTTGTAGTTACTCTCTTCTTTCTCTTCAATGTAAAAAATAAATGCTTTCTTCATTTTCATTTTCATTTATTTCATCCTTGGTACTTCTCATTCGCACCAAATATTCGGTTCACTGACTACAACCCCCATGTTTGACCATTATTAACTACATAACTACTACTCTACACCAGTAACTCCAGTAACTGATTTCAATTATTAAAGGGACTATTACTTACAAAACCACTTACACTTTAAAATAATCTCCATTTACTACAATCACTAACCCTGTCTTTACTGACATAACTTTTTTCTAATTTTGGTATGTTTTATATTTGATTTATTTTTAATATAAGATAAATTTTTCAAAATGCGGTTTTTTAAATGTTAAATATTTTATAAAAGAGTGAAAAAAAAATATATATATACTATATGTATATATACTAAATATATATAATATTTAAAGTAATTGTAAATTTAAAATATTTTAATCAATCAATCATATCTGAATATATTCAATTACTTATATTCAATTAATTATCTCAATTATAATACTTATTAACTAAATAAGTTATTAACAAAAGAATAATTTCATTCTATTGACATGAATAGATATTCTAATAACAGTAATAATAATATTAGTAGTATTAACAATAACATTAATAATAACAACAACAACAACAATCCTTCATCCACTTTATCAACTGATGTTTCTTTCTCTTTTCAATCTACTGAAACTTCATCTTCATCTTCATCTTCATCTTCATCTAAATTAAAAACAAAAAGTTCAATAAATTCTAAAGTTAATTTACCAAAATCAAAATCAAAATCAAAATTAAAATCAAAATTAAAATTAAAATTAAAATTAAATTCAAGAAATATTATTAAACAATTATATAATAAAAATTTTTATCCATTACCTTCTTTAAATGATTATGAAAATTTTAATAAATTAGGTCAAGGTACTTTTGGTATAGTTTCAAAAGCAACAAAAAAAGATAATAAAAAATTAGTTGCAATAAAAAAATTAAAACCATTTGAACAAGATAAAAATGGTTTTTCAATAACTTCATTAAGAGAAATTTTAATTTTAAAAAATCTTAAAAATAAAAATATTATTCAAATTATTGATATAATATCAGAAAAAAGAAATGATAAAAAATATTCAAATGGTGTTTCTTTAGATTTTTTTATGGTAACTCCATATATGCCTTCTGATTTATCTGGAATTTTACAAAATCCAAGAATTAATTTAAATTATTCAAATAAAAAATGTATTTTATTTCAATTATTAAATGCTATTTCTTATTTACATCAAAATAATATCATTCATAGAGATATAAAAACTTCAAATATTTTATTAAATTATAATGGTACTTTAAAATTAGCTGATTTTGGTTTAGCAAGAAAATATTTTGGTTCAAAAATTTCAATTTTTTTAAAAAATGGTTATCCAAAAAGTAATAAAATTTTAACTCCAACTGTTGTTACACGTTGGTATAGAGCTCCAGAATTAGTTTATGGTGAAATTAAATATACTCCTGCTATTGATATTTGGAGTATTGGTTGTGTATTTGGAGAATTATTTACAAAAAAACCAATAATTTCTGCAAATTCAGATTTAAATCAAGGTATTGAAATTTTTAAATTATGTGGTACACCACAATTAAATATTGAAACTTTAAATTATTATAATAATTTACCAAATTTTAAATCAATAAATTTATCAAATTTTAATTTTTATAATTCTTTTAATCAATTTTTTTTAAAAAAAATGTATAATGATATTTATGCTATAAAATTTTTATCAAAATTACTTAATTTAAATCCATTTAAAAGAATTAATTGTTTTGAAGCTTTAAATGATAATTATTTTAATATTAATCCAAAAGCTTGTAAACCAGAAGAATTACCAACTTTTGAAGAATCTCATGAAATTGATATAAATAGATTTAAAGATGAAGAACAACAATTAAAAGCAATTAATAATATTAATAATATTAATAATATTAATAATATCAACCCTAATGATAATATTCCAATGAATTCAAATAATAACTCTACCTTCAATGATCCTCAATTACAACCCAATAATGATTATAAAAATTATGAAAATTATAATAATTATAATAATTATAATAATTATAATAATTATGAAAATATTGAATATAATCAATCAATACAAAATTCAAAAATTCAAAAAACAAATTCTACAACTTCATTTTCAAGTATAAATAATAATAATAATAATAATAATAATCAAAGAATTCCTTATTCTTCAACTTCAAAATGGGGTTCATCTGTTCCTCAAACTAATTCAAATCCTAATGATAATTACAATGAAGGAAATACTTTCAAAAATCACCAAAATAATATTTATAGAGATCAAATTGATTATAGAGAACCTATAGATTATAAAGAATCAATAGATTATCGAAATACTTATAGTTCTCAATCAAATCAAGAAAATATTTCAGATACTCGTAAACGAAGAAGAGAATCATCATCATCATCTTCTTTAAAACCTTTAGGTTATGAAAAACCTAAATTATCTTCTGATGATCCAACAAATAATATTCCTACTGTAGATCTTGATTATTGAAGATTAAAATGATTTAATGACTATTCTTAAGATAAAAAAAAAATAAAAAAAAAGAAAAAACAACTCAGATTTATATTTATTTATTGTATTAATTAATTAATTAGTTGAAATTATGGTATCTGAAATAAAAAAAAAAAAAAAAAGTTAATGTAAAATAAAAAAAAAATTATTATATATATACAGTATATAAAAAAATATTAATGGTTTACTTTTTTTTATTTATAAGAATTTCTTGCTCTCATCATTGTAATTTTTTGTAATTTATGTAAATCTTTTAAAGTAAAAGCAAATAAAAACAGAACTGAGAAACAACTAAAAATAATAATAATTGCATAACCCCAATTTGAAGTTTCAATATAATTTTCAAGATTCATACCATAAACACTTGCAACATAAATTACAGCACCTAAACCTAATAAACCAATTGAAAATCTTAAACTTAATAACATTAATTGATTTCTATTTGAATCTAAAATAATATTTATAATTTCTTCAGTTGTTTTAACATTTGAAATTAAACTTTCAACAATTTGTACAATTTCATCACAATGTTTAAAATATGTTTCTAAAAGCATTTCAACTTCTGCATGATCATTAATATCTAATCTTGGATTTGTTAAATAAAGACTTGATAAAATATCATCTTGATCTAAAATATCATCAATAACATTTCTAATTAATTTTGCTTTTTGATAAAAATTTGATAATTTTTTATTTTGAATTAAAAGATATCTTAAATTTTGACTATCTATATGATTTTCTAAATCAGATAATATACCTTTAATTATTGTTCTATTAACTTTCATTTCAGATTCAAGATTTGAAATTACTGAGATGAATATAGCTTCTAAAGCTCTAATTTCATAAGGTAAATCTGAATCTTTAGATTTTAATCTTATTTGAAGATCATATAAAAATTGATTAGTTGCATGAGAATTTGCAGAATTAAAAGAATCAAAAATTACAACATTATTTGATCTAATTATAGCTCTAATATTTAAAAGATTAACTAAGATAAAATTTTGTCTAACTAAGATATATGGTACAATATTTGATTGACTTGTTAATTTATAATCAATTTTTCTAATATCTCTTGGTTGTAAATGATATTTTAAAATTAAATCAGATCTTTTTAAATATGCAGAAGATGAAATTAAATTTCCAAATGAATCAAAAGCAGTTGATTTTATTGAATTATTTTCAGATAATATTGGAGAAGTTATTGCAGATCTATGAGTTAAATTTCTTTCTAATAATTCATTATTAAAATCATCATTTCCATTATTTATATTACTATTCTTCTCAAATTTTGTAGATTTATTTATTTTAGGAATATTAATATTTGAAAATATTCTACTTTGCTTGAATTTTGAAAAAGAATTGATTGAAAACAATCTTGAATTAGAATTTGGATATTGTGAATTGAATATTGGATTAAGGTAACCAATTCTTTGAGAAGTTTTAAAAAGGATTTTCACTGAATTTAAAGAAGCATATTCGGATAAAAGAATTGAAGCTTTGGGAGTTACAAGAAAGACCATTCTAATATTTCTAGCCAGTCAGAGAATATCATGGTTTTTTTTATCCCAAATATGATGATAGTCTTTCAAGAAAAAAATATATTTAATTGAAATTTTCACTCAAATCAAATATATTTTGCTTTAAATTTGATTCATTTCGTTTTTGAAGCTTTAACTAAATTAAAAAATTGATTAGAAACAAGAAAAACCAGACCGGTGGGTCATGTACTATAATACAGATACAGGTTATTATACAGCTGCAAACATCGTGTTGCATATATATATAACCTTATTTTTTTTGTTTTGATTTCCCAGAAAAAATTGATGTTAAAAAGAAATGAAAATAAAGATTCTCAGGAAAAAAAGAATCACATGAATCAAACCACTAAAAGAACTAGACAGATCTTGGATACTAAAGATCATCAATTATGTTACCAAAACATAATTTACTTTGTTGTTACTTTATCTAACCTTATCTCACTTTGTCTCATCTTATCTTGCTTTATCTTACCTTATCTTATCTTTCTTACCAAATCAAACATTAAGTTGCTTAATCTTACTTATGCATCATCGTTATGCTTTAAAAGCTTTTACTGTTCATCTTATCAAAAGTTGCTGTTTAGGTTTTCTAGAACTTTCTAGAACATTCTAGAACTTTTTGGAACATTTTAAAAACAKACCTTTCCAGAACATGCTAGAAACAGAACTTTCTAGAACATGCTAGACACAGAATTTGCTAGAACATTCTTGAAAAAAATTATTCTGGAACATTCTAGAARAAGAACATTCTGGAACATCCTATTTGCTTCTTTGTCGTTATCCTATCTTATTTGCTCTTATATGCTGCTTTCTATTYGTTACTGGAAGTTTCTCGAATTTTTTAAAACCTTCTATCAAAAACATTCTAGAAGATTCCATTGATTAACTACTGTATTTGAACTTTGGTATGTGAAATTGAAATTCTCAACTTTCAGAGTTTCACTTCTCATTCATTTTCAAATGGTTTAAATAGAGATTGTTTTCCCCTTACTTTTTAAACTTATTTTTCTTTATTTTTATTTTACATCTTTAATAATTTTTATTATAACTTTTATATATTATCTTTTAATGTATACTAATCATTATTATTATTAATTATTTTTTATAGCACTCTTATTTTAATAGATTTCCAATCTTTTTAAATCAAATTAATTTTTTACGGATGATAAATCAATAAAACTTGCTGCTCATGCCGTTTCCATTTGCTGGTGATCTTGACATGGATTAGGAGTGTCTTAAAACTGGTTTGGCGTTTATTAAAAATGTTAAAGGTGACAAAATTACTGATGGTGCTTCTTGGCCTTTGTTCAAACATTGGGTATTAAAACAATTGAAATTCCTTGTTGCAAATCAAAACATTAATATCACAGACTTTGTTGATGCTTTTCCTGTTGTTGGTGCTATTCCTTACAGATGCTCCCGTTTGGTTGATGCTTTGATTAAAAATAAAGTTGCTAAAACTATTCTTGTTGATTATGATGAAACTGATGGAATTAATCTTTATTATGCTCTTGACACAGATCKTGCTGTTATTACTGTGTTTGAAAGAGTTAGATTACTTAAATCATTTCTTCTTAATTTAAATGCTTATGTTTCTAATGAATAGAAGTTCAAGGATGAAATGAAAATTTTAGAATATCATTTCCCTGCAATCGAGAACTTGTCTTCAGCTATTGTTTGCTTTTCTTTAAATGATGCAAATCTTGCAAGATACTTAAGAGAAAACAACTTCAAGGATAAAACACAAGTTGTTACTGATGCTTTTACTGCAACTAATTACAAAAGTATCTTAAAARAGTTCAAACAACTCAGAAAAGAAGGATTAATTCATGATGTTTCTACAAGCATTTCAGATGCAAAAATTGTTAAAACTGATGAAAACTCTGTTGAAGCTTTTGTTTCTATTGATAAAGTTAGATGCTACAATTGCAAGAAATTTGGACACTACTCCAATAAATGTCCATTGAAAAAGAAATCAAACAATCATTTTGTCAACAGAGAAGAGGTTCAAATAATTGATGTTCCTGTTGATGCTGCAGTATTTGTTACTACTGATGCAAACAATGAAAGAACATCAAATAACAAACTTGAAGAAGAAACTTACTTTGCTGGTGAAAGCAACTCATTAATTGCAACTTCAAAAGAAAATGTCATTATTGACGTTAATTCAACTGATTCATGGTTAAAAGAAGAAACTAAGAATATTAATGAGTTTGAGATCTATTTTGTTCAAGATCATCTTAGCACTGAGTTTGTTGCTGATACAGGTGCTACAGGTCATATCACAAATGACAAAAGTATTCTATCCAACATTGTTTCTTCAGAAWCAGTCATTAAAGGTGTTAATAGATCAAATAAAGTTGAATGGGAAGGAGATGTTAATCTAGGCAATCTATGTCTTAGAGGTGTTAAAATGGTTCCTCAATCTCCAAGAAACATTATGTCTGTTAGAAGACTCAACCATCAGGGATATAGATGCAGTATGCTTCATGACTGCAAAATTACCAAAGATGGTGTTGTTCTTGCCAATCCAAAGACAATCAACAATCTTTGGATCTTGAAACCAACTGATGTTTTAGAACAAATGGTTTTCAATGCAGAAGAACAAAGAATCCAAGAAACTACTGATTCTGATGTTATTCTATCAACTCATGTTAAAAACGGTCATTGTTCWTTAAATCAACTAAAAACMATCCTTGKTGAAAATTACTCGATTGCTGAGATCAGAGCTTCTTTGAAACAATGTATCACTTGTGCTTCAGTTGTTCCAAATCTAATATTAAGAAGCTTCCTCAAACTGAGTTTATTGTTGGTGAACAAATCTCTGCAGACTTAATAGGTCCTATCAATAACGCCTATGGTTTAATCATATCAGACAGAAAGTCCAAGTTTGCAATTGCAAGAGTTCCTAAGTTCAAAAGCGAAGTTTCTGCCAAAACGGTTGAAATCCTTCAGGTTTTCAAAAGATTTCTTGCTTTGACTCAAAAGAGTGTTTGCTTCTTCAAAGCTGATAATGAGTTAGATACAAATCAAATCAATGAGTACTGCAATCAAGAACGTATTTCTACTCAATTCACTGCTGCTCACTCTTCATATCAAAATGGTGCTGCTGAGAATATGAACTATCAAATTGAAAAKAAAATGCATTTGTTCTTGTTAGATTCAGGCTTAACCGAAGAGTATTGGAACTTTGCATTTCATCATGCTGTGTTTATCAAAGACTATGTTCCAAGAAACAAAAATACTCAAAGTGCTTGGGAAATCCTTAGATGTACATCTAAACAAGCTGGAAACATTAGTCCTTTTGGATGTCGTGTGTTTGCACACAACTACAACAAAWGACAAAAGATCTTCAAGAAAGATATATCTGGTGTGTTTTTAGGATATCACAAAACCACAAAAATTGCTTTGCTTTTAGAAGATTACACAGACAGAATCATTAGAACTTCTGCATTCAAAACAGTTGAATCTATCTTTCATTTGAAGTTCAACAAGAGAGAGTCCAAATCAAATGAAACRAATTCCTCGTATTCAATGGGTGGAGGATTCTCAGGAATTAACAGTGCCTCAACTGTATCAAACAAAGATTTTGAACAAACTGATTCTTCAGTTTCAATTCAAGGTCAAGAARACACAGAAATGATGGATGTGGTTAATACTGATTCTTCGTTTATTCCTTCAGATATTGAGATTGAAGGGGAACATGAATTAKATGATTCAAGYTCAAATCTTCAAMCAAATGAAGAAAATGAAAAATCAAATGTTTCMGAYAATGATGAGTTAATGGATTCTASAAATGAAACAAATGACTTGATTGTTAATCCCGTGAATGAAGAAAATGAAGTTGTTGCTGCTTCTGATCCAACTTCTAATTCAAAGATTCTTGTTGAAAGAACCAGAAATCCAAATACTTTAATCGTTCACAAATCAAAATCTTCTTCAAAAACAGATAATGATCCTTTGAACATTCTTTCAACTAGCAGTGTTCTTAGGAGAAGAAGAAACGCTTCCAAACGATTTGCTCCAATAAAAAGAGTTGTCATCGAATAACCTCAAAAGATGATTACAGATGGTAGTTTAATCACAGATATTAGAGACACTTCAGACTCAAGTGATGCAAATTGCAGTTCTGAAGATAAAATAAACATATTAGTTTCGAAAAACAAATATCATATTACTGAATCATATTCTGAAGCCATTCAAACAGAACAGAAATCAAAATGGATAGCTGCTTGTGCTGAAGAATACATGTVTATCAAGAACAATAATGTATTTGATTTGATCGATTCCAGTTCATTCAAAGATAAAATGATTAGAGGAGGTTGGGTATTTAATGTTAAGAATGAACATTCAGGTGAACGTTTCAAAGCAAGACTTGTTGCGAAAGGATTTTCTCAAACCAAAGGAGAAAACTTTGTTGATGTGTATGCTCCAGTTATGGGATACGATACACTTAGGTTTGTGCTTGCAACTGCTGCAATTAATGAATCGAAACTAGCTTAGTTAGATGCTAAGAATGCCTTTCTTAATGGTCCAATTGACTATCCTGTGTATTTCCAGCCTCCTCCTGGTACTGATACTCCTGTGAACAAGATATGGAAATTAAACAAAGGATTGTATGGTTTAAADCAATCTCCCCATATTTGGTTCAACACTGTCAAAGATGTGATTGTCAACTGTGGTTACAAACAATCAGTTCTTGAACCTTGCTTGTTTGTCAAATCAGACTCCATTCTTGCAATCTATGTTGACGATATTCTTATTTCAGGCCAAACTGATGCAGTTATTGATAAAGTGAGAAAAGAACTAGAAACAAAATTTGTGATGAAATTCATGGGATATCCAGATGTGTTCTTGGGTATTACAATTGCAAAAACTGCAAATGGTATCAAAATGAGTTTAACTGACTTTATTTCCAAATTAGCTGAAGATTATGCAATTTCAAAAGAAAAGATTAGTCCAACACCATTAGTAACTGGATTTGATGCTTATGATAATTGAAGTGAACAACTTAATGAAACTGATCATTCAAAGTATAGATCCATTGTTGGTTGCTTGTTATTCATTGCAAACACAGTAAGATTAGATATTGCGTTTGCAACTTYATTGCTTTCCAGGTTTCTAGTTACTCCTAGAACTATTCACTTGAATGCTGCTTTCAGAGTTTTTCTGTACTTAGTTCAAACTAAAGACTTTGGCATTCATTATTCAAAAGCTGGTTCGTTGCTTACTTTTAAAGACTTTAGATATCTTGATAAAACAAAAGATGTTTCTATTCATGATTTTCCTCATCCATGTACTTATAAAATTACAACTGTATCTGATTCAGACTATGCTGCTGATGAACAAGATACAAAGTCTCAATCTGGTAATATAGCTTACTTGAACAATAATATTATCAGTTGATGTTCAAGAAAGCAAACGTGTGTTGCACTTTTAAGCACTGAATTTGACTATATTAATTTATTTGAAACTATGAAAACATAATTGTTCTTCAAGAACCTACTTTCTGCATTATCTTATTCAACTTTTTATATCAATCTTTGTGTCGATAACTTATTCTCTATAATTATTTCTGCTGATAATGCTGTGCGTCAAAAGACTAAACACATTGATGTCAGGTTTCACTTTGTTAGAAACTTGGTTTGTGATAAGATTGTTAAGTTGAATTACATTAACACAAAGGTTAATGTTGCAGATATCCTTACAAAGGTGGTTGAAACAACTACTTTTCAGTCATTATTAAAAGTGGTTCTTTTTCCAACTGCAGGTTCTGTTGCTTTAAGCAAATTATAAATTGAGTGGGTATAATGAATTATGTTACCAAATCACAATTTACTTTGATGTTACCTTATCTAACCTTTTCTAACTTTATCTCACTTTATCTTGTTTTATCTTAGCTTATCTTACCTTATTTTATTTTAGATAACATTAAGTTGCTTAATCTTACTTATGCATCATCGTTATGCTTTAAAAGCTTTTACTGTTCATCTTATCAAAAGTTGCTGTTTAGGTTTTCTAGAACTTTCTAGAACATTCTAGAACTTTTTGGAACATTTTAAAAACAKACCTTTCCAGAACATGCTAGAAACAGAACTTTCTAGAACATGCTAGACACAGAATTTGCTAGAACATTCTTGAAAAAAATTATTCTGGAACATTCTAGAAAAAGAACATTCTGGAACATCCTATTTGCTTCTTTGTCGTTATCCTATCTTATTTGCTCTTATATGCTGCTTTCTATTYGTTACTGGAAGTTTCTCGAATTTTTTAAAACCTTCTATCAAAAACATTCTAGAAGATTCCATTGATTAACTACTGTATTTGAACTTTGGTATGTGAAATTGAAATTCTGTACTTTCAGTTTTTCACTTCTCATTCATTTTCAAATGGTATGGATAGAGGTTGTTTTTCCCTTACTTTTCAAAWTTATTTTTCTTTATTTTTATTTTATATCTTTAAGAATTTTTAWTATAACTTTTATATATTATCTTTTTATATATAGTAATCATTATTATTATTAATTATCTTTTATAGAAATCTTATTTTATTAAAGGAACAGAATAGACAAAAATGGAAGCGAAGGCAATTGACTATGTTCATGGGTATAATCAAGCGTTTTCAGAGCTTATTCCTGGAGAACTTTTGAAAATGCTGCTCCTCATTTATTATCCTACTTAAATGACAATTTACAATTCTATATTACCAATTTTTCTCAATTTCAAGAAAAATCCTTGAAAATTTTAGGTGAGTTTTTTTGTTTTACTGCTTTTTAATGAAATACCATCGAATCATTGAACAATTCGAGATATTAACTCACTTTTTCTTAAATAAATTAAAAGATTTTGGCTGTGGACCAGGATATTTAACTCATCATATTTTTGAGTATTTAATTTTGAATATATTAAGATTTAAGTTTTATTGTTGTGATATTAATGAAACAGGTTTACAAAAACTAAAAGAAAATTTCAAATTGTGGAATATTGATTTTAATAATATTGTTATTATTCGAGATGATATTGAAAATTTAACTTCAAAAGAATTAACTAATCCAAATTTAAAATTTGATATTATCCATTTACATCAAGTTTTACAACATCTAGAAAATCCAATTATTGCTTTGAAAAATATTAAAAATTTATCTTCAACAAATAATGGAATCATTTCTCTTAGAGAATCTATTTTCAGTCAATTTTTTTGGTTACCGAAAGATTATAAACCTTTAAAAGAATGGTCTGAATTATATTATAAAATTAATAAATTATCAAATCGAGAACCAGATGCAGGAATTTTACTTAAAAATTGGTTAAAAGAAGCAAATTTTAAAAATCTTGAGAATAATAAAAATTTTAAATTTACTTTAGGTAATTGGTTTTATAATAATAAAGATGATATTAAATGGCTTGCAGAAACATGGTCTGAAAGAACAATAAGTGATCAATATATTAATAAAGTTAATCAATTCAATTCGATTTTAAATATTGATAGAAATTTTTTAAATTATATTTCTAATTCTTGGTTAGATTGGATTAATAATGAAAATGCTTTATTTGCTATGATTCATGGTGAAGTTATTTATATCAATCAAAAAGAATAGAAAATGTTTTTTTTTTATATAAAAATGCGTTAATCTAAATTATAAAGAAATGAGAATACACAAAAATAAAATAATATAAAGTAAAATGAAAGAAATACAGAAATAAAGAATAAAGAATAAAGAATAAAAAAAAAAGTTTAATAAAATGAAATCTAAAAAGATTTATAATTAAGAAGTGAAAAATATGTAAAGTCAGATATATTTTATTCAAACCAAGAAACGTCATCATATTCTGAAATTTAAAAAAAAATATTATAAAATGCTATAAATTAATATGAAATTTATGATATGAAATGAATTGATATATACAATATTAATTTGGAATACATTTTATTAGTGTATTTTTTTGATAATTTTGATATAATTTAATATAATTTTAATACATATTTAATTCTTCTTCAGTCATTTCATATTTAATCCAGGTTGGTAAACAATTTTGATCATTTAAATTTTTATATTCACTAAAATCACCAGTTATACAACCTGAACATTGATCAAAATTTGGACAATTTAAATATGGAAAATGAAAATAACCAATATCTCTAAACCAATGAATTTTACTTTTATCTTCAAATAAAGCTAAACCAATAGAATGAACAGGAGCATCACCCCATCTTTCATAATAAAATCCACCAGATTTATCTAAAAATTCAAACCAATCATTATATTCTTTTGATCTAAAAAAATCCATATCTGCAATTTCAAAATTTGACCAAAAATGACAAGTTGAATAATCAGCAATATTTTTATTTCTTGGATTTTGTAAATCTTCTAATTGCCAATTAAAAGCACCATTTGGATTAATATATTCAGGATGCAATTTTAAAAAATCAATGGTAGTATTCCATAAAGTATGTACAGATTGTGGAGCATCATATAAATTTATTGTAAAACCATAAGTTTTTTTATTTAATTCCATAAATTTAAAAACATCATAATTAATTTTTGAAAAATATTTAGTACCAGGTTCAACTCTCCAATAATATTTAAAATTTTTTAAATGATCAATTTTATAAAATCCACCTGAATAAAATCTACACATATTATGATAAGATAATTTTTTAGCATATTGAATATTTTCATTAATTAAATAATTTATACCATCTTTTTCTTTTTGTTTATTAATAAAATTTGGTCTATTCCAAATTTCATTTGGAATTTTAATAAAATAACATTTTGAATTTGTATGTTTTAAAATTTCATTTTTAAATTTTTCAGAAAAATCTCTATCATTTAAAAAAGTCCAAGGATAATTAAAATTTTTATTAAAATTTTCTTCAATTTGATCAATTGCAGATATTATACCTTTAATTTCAACATTTCTAACTAAAGATATAAAAGTTGCATTAGCTAATTGATATTTAAGATTTTTCTCAATTTGTTCTAAATTTAATGGTCTTACTAAATTTTTAACTTTTGGTTCATTAATTTTTTTTTGTATAAAAGTTTGATAAATATCAGTATTTTCTTTTAAAATATCTTCTTGAGATGATTGAGAATATTTATCATGATCTTTAAAATTTCTGAAAAAATTTTCATTTAAAGATCCATCAGATAATAAAAATTCTTTATTATTGTTAATGTTATTATTATTAGGTATTTTATTATCATTAATATTATTATAATTGACATTATTACTGTTTTCAGAAGAATCAATTTCTGTTAAATCATTTGTATTTGAACCATAACTTGAAAAAGATTGTAAAGAAGATAAATTAAAACCTTTATTATAAATATTTTGAAAATCTTTTAATTTATTATCCACTATATCATCCATATAATTATAATAATCATTATATTCATTTGGTAAATACAGTTTTAAAAGTAATCTTAAAATCAATAAGAAAATTGGAGTTAAAATAATTGAAAAAATTATCAATCTTTTAATTCTTTTACTAAAAATTAATAATCTTAAATTCATTTTTAATTAATATTCTTAATTGATAATTTTTTAATTGGAGTGATATAATAATTGTGATTAATATCATTTAAATTATTTAAAATATAAAAATTTCAAGTTATTCAACCTCAAATAATTTTCCTGAATTAGATTTTCTCTAATTTTTCCAAATAATTCCAGTTGAATTTCACTTCTCAATTCCAGAGACAAGTGTGCTTATGATTATAAATACTGTATATTTCAGATATACTTTTTTTTTTTACTTTTGTTTATGCTTAATTATCAAGCCTCCACTGGTATTTTCTTTTGCAAGTAAAGTTTTTCACCACGGATCTGGGTCCAGAGACTGGCCACACCCGAGAAAAGTTGAACTGAACCGGTGATTGTTAATCATTTTATTCTTTTATTGGAATTGTCTTCGAATATTCTAGGCAATTTTTAGACTTTCTAAGATTGCATAGATTGTTCTACGACTACATTCTATTGCGTTCTTAGAACTTCCGTGTGCATGTTAAATGTACTAGAACGTTTTGGGTCTGCATTATTTATTCTTTCTTCGAAGTTCTGTGTGCATCTCGAATGTACTGGAATCTTCGTGTTTGTTCTTAGAATGACGTAGTGTCTTCTAGAGCAGTACTTTATTTTATTTCTTTTCTTACGTATGGTTAGTGAACTTTCACATACTAAATTTACAAATTTATTCATAAGATGGGTTACCCGCTCCTATTTTTCACCAATATAAATAGGGCACTTACCTCCCATATTTTTTATATAATTTTTATATATTTTATATTTTAATTAACAATTGTTTATAATTTGAATTAGATATCTTCCTAGTAATAGTTAGATATTTCGTTTGAACTACAATCAAATTAATTAATAAATTTGAAATATTAACTCCTTATTAAAGATAAGTATTATTTTATTTTTCTATTGCTTTCTATCTTCCAAGGTAAGTCTGAGTACTTTAAGTCTTTTATTGTTATATTAACAAGAAAGAGATCTCGAAAAGTAATTAATTCTCTGACATCTAATTTCCTCCTATATTATTTTGGACACCTGTGGCCGTTATAAAACATTCATCTTCGCCTTATGAGGTTTAGAGTTAATTAGAAAATAGTAGTGATTTAATCCAAATTGAGTTACCTCGTGGTTTGAAATCCTAGTCTTCCACTAATTGCAGGGTAAAAAATTAGAACCAATTTCATATTGTATGGAAGTGTTAGGACAATAAAAGAATCTACTAATTTCTTTTCTTTAATATTACTTTCTACTTCAAATTATTTATACCATTGAAACTTCAACTAATATTACTTTTTATTCGTTTTTTCATATCTATACTCTATCAAATTCAACTTAAAAAAAAAAAAAAAAAAAAAAAAAAAATTCCAAAACCAAATAATTTTTTTATACACATAACTAAAAGCAACCAACACAATTTTAAATGAAAAAATATAATCATGACTGAAACTGTTAAATCTTTATCCAAAAAATTTAATGACAACATTGCCTTAACTGAAGTTAGATTTAATAAAATGGATAAACAAATTACATCAGTTAGTGAATCAATCAACAAACTAAGATCTGATGTTAGTGAAAGATTTAAAAATCAAGATTCAAATACTCTTAAATTCAGTAAGCATTTTGATGATTTAAGATCTACTATTAGAAATCAAACATCGAATATAGATTTTATTAATGATATGCGTATATCCATTACCTCCTCTTTATCTAAAACTTCTACAATTAATGATCCTGTTGCTCAAATTAAACAAGAAGATGCTTCTCCTTGAGACACAACTAGTGTTACAGCTAATAAAAATGTTGCTGCTCATCCAAATGTCAATACTACTGATGATGCTGATAACACTAGATTTTTCGAAGCTGAACACAAAATCAAAGAAGAAACTCTTAAATCACCAACTATACCAGCTGCTGCTCCAAAAGTTCAAAAGCTTGCACAAGGTTTTCAAGCACCCAAACAAAATAACCAGAACATATTCACTGAAATGAATGAGGTTAATAACTGGAGATATGATCTCAATCAAATTAAATCTGATAAAATAAAGATTGAGTCTGCTGCTTGGGAGAATCCGAAGGTTGAAAGTGTTTTACTTTGGCCAGGTATGGCAATAAACAGAGATACTTCTGGTATTGGTATGGATGGTACTTCAAAACCACCAAAATTAAATCAAAATATAATTATTGAAGGCAGACAAGATAGAAAATTAATTCTAAAATTACAATCAATTGAAACTTACTTCAAAATGAATAGGTTAAGATATGATTTATGGGGTATAAATCTTTATAACTATATTCCAGAATCTATGAATTTAGAGTGGATTAATTTCATGAGAACCATTGCAAGAAATGGTTTAAAAAACCCTTCATGGCCTGCTGCCTGTGCTTTCATTCTCGGAGGTATAGACACAGATCAAAATTATAGAGCTTTAATTCAACAATTCAAAGAAATTAAACCCTCTGAAAATGAAAAAGTTGTTGATTATATTACAAGATTTAGAAATTCTTATGAAAGTCTTCCTTTAAATGCTGTTTCTAGTACTTTCATGAGATCAACAATTATTTCTCAAATTAAAAATGAATTTCCTCAACAAATTCAATGGGAAACAAAATTTCCATCCAAAACAACTACTGAATTCTTCAATAAATTACTGAACTTGTTCAGTTCAAGAGATGTTTTTACAGCAGTTTCAAATGAAATTATTATTGACAATGATATTTATAAGTTCAATAATCTTGAATCAATTATTGATTCAAACTCAAAGGAAAACTTGAATGCAATTCGTTCCACAACCAAAACTTGTGATTTCTGTAATCTCCCAGGACATTTCAGAAATACTTGTTTCTGGTATAGAAAATACAAAACAATTGCTGAAACCGAAGCTGCAAATAGAAAATCAAAAGGTAATTCCAATTCTAGATACAAAAACAAATATGACAAGAAGTCTAGTTACAGAATTGCTGAAGAAGGAGTGGAGGAAGACCAATCTGAAAAGTCAGAGCTGGAACTGACCTCAGAATCCTTTTCTGACGATGAACATTTTAGATTAATTAACACTAACAACAAAAAGTTTCCTAATAGATATTTCAATTCTTCTGTCAATGATAAAAAGATGAAAATTGTTTTCGATACTGGTGCTGAATCCAACTATGTTTTTGAATCATCCTTAAAAGGCTTGGAAATCAAAATGCTACAGCGTAAGCCTACAACAATGCATGGCTTTACAGGGACAATGATAGTCAAGAATGATGTCATTTTACCACTATTCATTGAAAACTTTGGTTTAATTGACATTAAATGTGCTGTTTTGCCAGAAAGTTCAACAAAAGCTTTCGATATTACTAGTGGAAGTAGATTTCTCTACGACCATAAATTTTGAGCAAAAGATAGTGATAGATTTTCAATTATGCTTTTTAACCAAGATGAAAAGTGTATTTTGAGTCCAGAAAATGTTGATGAATTAGAAAAATTTTATGTCTCAACATCACAGTCAAGTGAGGAACAAGTGTTTGATGTTAAGAAACACTCTTACTTAAATGATTCAACTCCAAGATTACCTCCAGAAAGACTGTTTAAACACACTATTGAAACAACTTCTGAAACACCAATTTATATTGGAAGTTACAACTATAGTCCTCTTCAACAAAAATTCATTGATAAATTTGTTAAATCAAATCTAGAAGATGGATTAATTTCTGAAACTAAAAGTGGTTGGAACTTTCCATTAGTTCTTGTTCCAAAAGATGATAGAACTTATAGAGTTTGCGTTGATTATAGGAAATTAAATGCTATTAGTGTTAGGCTTTATTTTTCTTTGCCATCTTTTGATTTTTGCCTAAATAAACTCAATGGTGCTAAATACTTCACTTGTTTGGATATGAAAAATGGCTTTTACCAAATTTCTTTAGATAATGATAGTAAAGCTAAAACTGCTTTTTCATCCAATTCAGGTCATTATCAATTCAATGTCATGCCTTTTGGCTTAGTCAATGGTACTTATACCTTTCAATCATTTATGATGAAAATTTTAGGCCACCTACCTTATGTTATGGTTTATGTTGGTGATATAATTATTTACAGCCATAATAAAGCAGATCATATTGATCAAGTTAATGAGGTCCTTACTCAACTTGAAAAAGAAAAACTTCAATTAAATGTGAAGAACTCAAAATTATTTTGCAAAGAAGTTAAATTTTTAGGACATATTGTTTCCTCAGAACGAATCAAAACTGATCCTACAAAGATCGAGAAAATCTTAAATTGGCCATTACCAAAATCAATTACTGATATAAGAGGTTTCATTAACTTATGCTCATATTACGGAAAATTTATCTCAAATTTTTCTCAACAAATGATCCCACTTACAGATTTATTGGTTGGGTCTGCTAAACCAGGAACAAAAATTGAAGTAAAACCTTCTCTAATTGAATGCTTTACATCAATGAAAAAAACATTAACTACTGCTCCTGTTTTAAAAGCATTTGATCCTGAGAGAGTTGCAATTTTAGAAACTGATGCTTCTGACTTTGCTTTAGGTTGTGTATTACTCCAACCCTATAAAAATGAGAACACTGGAAAAATCCAATTATATCCTGTTGCTTTTGAATCAAGAAAATTTTCAAAACACAACAAAAGTATTCTGCTCAAGAGAGAGAACTTTTAGCTGTTGTTCATTCATTGATTCATTTTCAAAAATATATTGAAGGATGCAAAATTATTGTTAGAACCGATCATGAATCTCTTCAATATATTAGAACTAAATCAGATCCTGGAAAAAGAGTTAGGAAATTCATTGATATCATTGAACATTATGATCGTGATATTCAATATAAGCCTGGAAAACAAAATGTGGTTCCTGATTTACTATCAAGAAGGACTGATTTGTTTGATGAAAAAGCAAATGAGACATTAATGGAAATTGATGAACTTAATGAAACTGAAACTCAGTTCAAAACCATCAAATCAATTAAGGATTTGTGTGAAGTCGATCTTATTAGAATTAAAGGATTTTTTCAAAATAAAGAAATTCCTAAAAATATGAGTTCTAAATTTATCTTTGCTAACTTTATGTTCTATGATAATCAACAACATATTAGAATTAAAGATCGTTTAGCTATTGTTTTAAGTGAAGATAAGTTTAAGGAAGCCTCTGAAAAAGTTCATCTTTCAAATGCTAGCTGTTCCATTGGAAATCTAGAAAACATGGTAAATGAAAAATACTTTCATCCTGATAGTATTCTATTATTTCAAGAAGTTATTAGATTTTGTCGTCATTGTCAGCTTATGAAAAAGCCATCAGCTATTTCTAAGACATTAACTCCAATTCCCTCTGCAACAGCCTTCTCAAGATGGGGGATGGATTATATTGGTCCTTTTCAAAAAACTTCATCAGGAAATAAATTTTGTATCACTTCAATTGATTATGGTACAGATTATGCTTATGCTGTTGCAACACCAGATACTGGCTCGTTACATGTTTTAAATTTAATTCAAACTATTGTCACTAACCATGGTCAAATGAAAGAAATAATTATGGATAATGGTTCTGGTTTTGTTGCAAATAATGTTATTCAGAAATTAGATTCCTTAGGAATCAAATGTCGCAAAACCACTCCATATAACCCAGAGACTAATGGGAAATGTGAGAAGTTCAATGGTTTATTCAAACAAATTTTATTTCATTTGAAAGATTCCTCAGAATGGGACCTCCTTATCAATGCTGCCTTAATTCAATACAGGTCAAGAAAGTCAAAATATGGGTTTTCACGTTACCTTTTAGCTTTTGGTGTATATTCAGGTTCAAGCAATAATATGCAACCTTATGCAAGAGAACCTACAGATGCCGAGGATCAAGAACCTACTCAATTGTGAGTCTTACAAATTTGAAAGCTAAATTAAAAAAGAAAGGAATATTCTAAATTTAAATGGAACATTGCAAACACCAAAAAAAACCTTCAAAAAGACAAAGCAGTCATTAAAGTTTTTGAAGTAGGTGATTATGTTATAAGACAAAGAGTTAGTAAACACAAATTAGAACCATATGATGATGTTACACATATTGTGAAAAAGGTTTTTGATAATACTGTTAACAAACTTTTAACTTTACACGGTGCTGATATTAAAAATAAAGTAAATGGAAATAGATTATTTCCTGCTTTGACTGACGATAAGCATGCAATTAAAAAATTTTCAAACATTCTAAAAAATGACTAAATGGTGATAGATGAAGATTAACTAAAATTCCAAATGTTTTTGATTTGTAAACGTGGGGCTATTTGATTGTTAATTATTTTATTCTTTTATTGGAATTGTCTTCGAATATTCTAGGCAATTTTTAGACTTTCTAAGATTGCATCGATTGTTCTACGACTACATTCTATTGCTTTCTTAGAACTTCCGTGTGCATGTTAAATGTACTAGAACGTTTTGGGTCTGCATTATTTATTCTTTCTTCGAAGTTCTGTGTGCATCTCGAATGTACTGGAATCTTCGTGTTTGTTCCTAGAATGACGTAGTGTCTTCTGGAACAATACATTATTTTATTTTTTTGTCTTAAGTATGGGAAGTGAACTTTCACATACTAAATTTACAAATTTATTCATAAGATGGGTTACCCGCTCCTATTTTCCACTAATATAAATAGGGCACTTACCTCTCATATTTTTTATATAATTTTTATATATTTTATATTTTAATTAACAATTGTTTATAATTTGAATTAGATATCTTCTTAGTAATAATTAGATATTTTGTTCGAACTAGAATCACCGGCGGCGTTGAGGGGTGAGACCGCTCCAGTGGGTTTTCTCTGCCCACCAATAAACAAATATTTGTGAATCCACACTTTTCCAAAACAGGACCGGTCACACGACCTCTGTTCAAGGTCTGTCCTGGTTTGACTTGTAATCGGGATATGGCTGGGTAAGCACCGTTGTCGGGATACAAAAGCACAGTGCACCCCAAAAACGAGGCGCGTCTTATTTTCCCAGACCCCTTTATTCCAGACCTCCGTTTCCAAGGGGTGCGGATTGCATCTCCAGGAACTAGAGCTCAAAGCCCTAACGTCCAAAATGCGATTTGAGACGACGTTCCATTATTATCGGGTGAAGTTTGAGTAATTTACATAGTTGTACCTACTAAAACTAGATTTAATCCCATTTGTCACTTGTTTTGTGCTTTTGATCAAAAAGATAATTCAAATTTTATCAGATTTAAAAATCCGATTAAACTTCACTAAAATGATTTCAATTGAATTCCTATTGAAGTTTCTATTGGATTTCGGCTCTCTTTTCCTAAAGATTTTATCTCTTTCTTTCTTTCTTTCTTTCTTTCGTTCTTTCGTTCTAAAATATTTCATTAATCATTATTAAAAAGATAAAAAACTATTAAATAATAAATATCAACTGATAAATATGAATAGCTAATTCAATAATATAACTTCAAATTCAAATTTAAATTTAAATTTCAATATATATATATATATCTATATATATTTCTATAGATATATTTCTTTATGTCAATTTCATAAAAGAAATTTTACTATAAAATAAAATAAAATAAAATAATTACCTATAAAATATAGCTAAATAAACATAAAATATGGTTGAATTTGCTGATATATTCTCTGTAAATATATTCTTTATTATACTAAGAGAAACAGTTGAATGCGCTGTTATTGTATCTGTATTATTAGCATTCTTAGATCAATATTTAGATAAAGATACAACTAATAAAAATAAAAATAATAATGTCAATAATACTATTCAACATTTTTCAAATTCTCCATATTCTAATTTAAATTCAGATTTAGATTTAACTTTAAATTCAAGTTCAAATCTCAATTCAAATACAATCACAAATACAAGTTCTACTTCAAACTCAAATACGAATACAAATTCAAATTTAAATTCAAATTCAAAAGGTATAGATAAATCTTTATATAATAAATTAAAATTACATATTTGGTTAGGTAGTTTTACAGGTTTATTAATTTGTATATTCATTGGAGGTATATTTGTTACATTATTTTATTTAATTAAAGTTGATATATGGTCAAAATCTGAACATTATTGGGAAGCAATATTTAGTTTATTAGCTTCAATTGTAATTTCAATAATGGGTTTAGGTATGATAAAAATTAATAAAATGAAATTAAAATGGAAATTAAAATTATCAAAATTATTTTATAATTCAAAAAATATAACTTCAAATATTAGTAATATAAATAATAATGAAATTAATAATGAAATTAATAATGAAATTAATAATGAAATTAATGAAGAATTAAATGATGGAATAAATTTAAATAAAAATAATTGGAAAAATAAAATTAAATATTATTCAGAAAAATATTCATTATTTATTTTACCTTGTATAACTACAATGAGAGAAGGTATGGAAGCTGTTGTATTTGTTGGAGGAGTTGGAGTTAATGAACCATATTCATCATTTCCATTATCAATAATTTTAGCATTATCTATTGGATTTTCAATTGGATATTTTTTATATAAATCAGGTAATTCAATTTCATTACAAAAATTTTTAATTTTTTCAACATGTTTTTTATATATTGTTTCTTCTGGATTATTTTCAAAAGCATTTTGGAATTTTGATTTACAAAAATTTATTGATAATTGTAATGGACAAGATATGGCAGAAGTTGGAAGTGGACCTGGATCTTATGATATTTCAAAATCAATTTGGCATGTAAATTGTTGTAATGGTGAAAAAGATGGATTATGGATGTTAGCAGCTGCAATTTTTGGTTGGACAAATAGTGCAACTTATTATTCAGTTTTTTCATATGATATTTATTGGATTTTAATAATTTTTATAATTTATATGTTAAGATTTGAAGATAAAAATGGTTATTTACCTTTAATTCCATTAAAATTTCAAAAAAAAAGAATGTTAAAAAAATTTGAATTAATTGATGGTTTAAAAAAATTAAATTCTTTTAATAAAAATAATAATAAGAATATCCAATCAACTTCAAGATCTTCAACTGATTCTTTAAATAGTTCAACACCATTATTCCCCTCTTCTTAATTTCAAATTGTATAATAAATTAAATAAATATATCAATTATAAAAACTTCTAATACAATCAATAACCTTCTTTTTTTTTTTAAGAAATCCAATAGTGTCACGTGCCTGAATTTATACCTCATAGAATCGGGATAAACCTATCGAATCTCGTGGTAATTAATTTTATCATGAAGCAAATTTTTTTTTTTATAAAGTGATGGGAATAATTAAAATCCATAAGAAGAAATATTATTCCAGTTAGTAAAATTATGAAAAATAATAGTGAATGTGAATAAATGAATAAACTTTATTAGAAAAATAAAGAAATAAAAAGAAATAAAAAGAAATTATGATAAATATATATAGAATAAAAAATGGCTGGATAATTATTTGAATTAAAGGAGCTCGTATTGGGAACAAGCTATGTAACAATAAAACCGGAAACACTGGTAACACAATAGAACTTTGGGGGACTATCTGAAAAAAGCTGGTTCAAAAACTGGTTTGATAATTAATTTCTTCCTTTGGTTATTAACATACTAGATATTTTTGATTTTTTATAGAAAAGCTTTTACTCAGTTAAAAGATCATAACAATTTAGCTTTATGAATTGGTGCCAGCCTATATAACTGCTCCAGTCCTGGCATCAAAAGCTCGAACTTGAAGATTATTCTCCGGAGTAAAATCTTGGGCGGATAATCTTGCACGTTGAAGCACGGATTATCTTCCACGTTTTTGTGTTTGTGGTAGAAATAAAAAGATGGTGAGAGCGAGCGGCGAGGCCACCGAAGGATGGTGCTTTTGTTGGCTTTGCTGTTTGCTCGCCGGGCAGTTTGTGATGATTTTCACTTCTTTCCAAGGCCATTTGCCACCAGAACCACCAACACGAGCAACAGCCCCGGCCCGGAAGATGGTGCTCTTATTTAACCAGACTCGTTTCGCCGCTTTGTGTCTCCTTTTCCGCTTTAGCTGCTTGGGAAGATTGGGCGTGGTTGAAAGTATTGGAGATAGTGAAGAAGATAAAGAAAATATACTGAAATTGGGTGAGGTTCTTGGGATTCGAGGACTGATCGGAACAGCAGAGGTGGTTTTGGGGTGGGTTGGGGTTATCGGGGTGGTTTTGTGAAGCTTATCTTCCCTCACCTATCCTACATCTGTGTACACGCATTCCTACAGACTCTCCTTGCAGCTTTAACAATTGATTGCTGTGGTGACTATATTCCATTAATTTATGGAAAAATTTTCACCTGCGTTCCCAGGCATGCTTTGATTATGGTGCAGAGACGTTTGAGTTTCCGATAGCAAATAAAGTTATCCATAAAACTTGGTCGATGATAATTGGCACATTTGCTTCCTCCTGGTTGGTTTTGGGGTCGTGTTGGAAACACCTTCTTACCTGTTCAAATGGCACTTATATTATCCTGACCTCATATCCAAATTTGCAAGATTGCATGATAATCGGAAGAAAAAATTTTCATTATGACCAATTCTTCTTTTATTCAATATTACTTTTTGACCCGATACTAGGAGAAAACCTCATCTGAATTTTCATGACCCTCATCCAGTCATTTTATTGAGTAATTATGTTTATAAAACATATCTTTTTTAAAACATATTTTCAGACATTATTTTTTTATTTATTATTCGGTGGCGTAGCATCATCAGATCTTTAACATATATTATTTATGCTAATATTTAATAAGGCCTTATTCATTCATTATCTTCAGATGATTCCATAGCAAGCCCATACCATTCTCCAGCTATTTAAACGAATATTACGTTTTCTTTGTTTGATAATTTTTTTGTAATGTTTACAAAGCCGTAACAAATTCAATTGGGAACATTTTCCCCTGAAGATGTTGCAACTGATGCATTGCCCGTAAATTTTTAGGATCTTCACGAAGGTTCCATATCTGTTTTATCTTAGATGTGGCGCATGCGGTGTTTCACCCCAACCTGTTTCAACCTCGTAGTTTCCCAATTTCCCGATATTTTTCCTACAAAACTACCAAAAAACACAATAAATAAACCCGCGCACAGCCTGTTACCGCGTGCTGCGCTTGTTCGGTGCGCTCCCGGTGCGCATTCTGCGTGCTTTTGGTGCGCTGAGTGAGCGCCCACCTCTGTGTCGACGCGTGATAAGCCGGGCTGCTGCACACCGCCGTGCTCCTCTGCCACAGGCATCTCTGATAATAATTTTGCAAAATCTTCTTGCAAAGCGGTAATCTTTTTTTAATGCAAAATTTGATCTTTTCTGCTAACAAATAAAGTTTAACTTGGAAAAAATTTTCATTTTTAATTTTTAATGAGTATTTTGTTTTCTAAAATTGTCATTTTTAAGCTGAATTTACTGAATTTTTTTTTTTAATAAAAGAACAAAATTGTTATAATTATTAACTCTTTTATTAAGTAAGATTCTTTTAAATTTTTTTTCTAAAAATCTTTTTTCATTATTTTCCCTTGTTTTCTCTTTTTTTTTTTCTATTTTTTAAAAAATTTTCTTATAACCTTTCTTACAATTCTTTTTTTACAAAATTTTCTCTTCTTTTTTTTTCTCTTTCTTCATTCCTAAATAATCAAAAATTAACTATTCAGCTAATAAAGAAAACAATTATATAAAATATATTATCTCAATTAACCAACATTCTTAAATTAACTTAATAATTTTATCTCCAGCTTTTTTTTTTTTTAGATTCAAAAAAAAAATTTTCACTTTCATTCAAAATTTAGTTTTTTTTTACTATATTAAATTATATTTATTTTCTTTATTCATAAACAAGCAATAATATATTGAAGTTAAATAAATAACTTCTAATAAATAAAATAAAATCTTATTAAAATCTATTCATTATCTCAGCCATCAATTAAAATAAAATTTTCAATTCAATACCTAACTAATAATATCCGAGTTTTTAAACAACAATAAAAAAAATATTAAAACCATTTTTTTTTTATATTAAAAAGAGTCTAAATTTTCAAGAAAAAAATTTATTCACATCAAGCCCTATATTTTCAACTTTATACTAGAAAAAAAATTAAAACATAAAAAAACATAAAAAAAAAAATTTTCTCCAATTACAATTGATTGAAGAAAAAAAATTTTCACTTTGGATTATTATCTTTTATCTTTTATCTTATTTTTATTTTCTCATATAAAGTCTGATTATATTCATAAATTATATATAACTATAAATATAATTATTACTCCACTTTACTTTATTTTACTTCAATTTAATCTAATTTGATTTGATTTTATATTTCATTTATATTTCATTTATATTTCATTTCAATTATTTATCATTATCATTGTTTATCAATAAAATATTATCATATCAAATTAAATGGCTTCTGCTTCTTTATCAACTTATTTATCTCCTGAAATTCCTCCAATGATTCAAAATCCTCATCATAGACCTTCAATGGTTGAAAGAAGACCATCAAATTTTAAATTTAATAATATAAATATGAAAAAACCTCCAATAATTATACCTCAATTACCTTATTTAGAATTACCTCCAACAAATTCAACTCCAAATGAATGTGATGTTTTAATAATTGGTACTGGTTTAGTTGAATCAATTTTATCTGCTTCTTTAGCTTGGCAAGGTTCAAATGTTTTACAAATTGATTCAAATTCTTATTATGGTGATACAACTTCAACTTTAACAATTGATCAATTAAAAAAATGGACAAATGATGTTTCAATAAATAATAATAATATTGGTTTTAAACAATATAAAAATCCAAGATTATATATTCCAAGACCTGATCAAATAATTTCAAAAAATTATGGAATTGATTTAAATCCAAAAATTTTATTCTCAAAAAGTGATTTATTATCTTTATTATTAAAATCTGGTGTTGAAAAATATTTACAATTTCAATCTTTATCTCAATTTCATACTTTTGAAAATGATAATTTTGAAAAAATTATAAATTCAAAACATTCTCTATTAAATAATCAGATTAATAATAATAATAATAATAATAATAATAATAATAATAATAATAATAACACAAGTAATAATAATAATAATGCTGATTTAACAATTGAAACAAAAAAGAATTTAATGAAATTTATAAATTTTGTAATGGATTGGGAATCAATTAAAAATAAATCAATTTGGGAAAATTATAAATTTAAACCAATTTCAATTTTTTTAAAAAATGTATTTAATTTAAAAAAAACTCAAATTAATGAATTAATTTTTTCAATTGGTTTATGTTTTACATCAAATTTAAGAACTCCAGAAGCTTTACAAAGAATTAAAAGATTTATAATTTCTTTTGATGTTTATGGTAAATATCCTGTATTAATTTCAAGATTTGGTGGACCTGGAGAAATTTCTCAAGGATTTTGTAGATTAGCTTCAGTTGCAAATACAACATTTAAATTAAATACATCATTAATAAGTTATGATCCAATTACAAAAATTGCAAAATTATCAAATGGTAAAAAAATTAAAGTTAATGAAAAAATTGTTATATCACCAACTCAAGTACCAGATTTCTTAGAAAATTATCAACCAATTTCCAAATATGAAGTTTCAAGATTAATAACTATAGTTAAAAAAGATTGTAAAGAATGGATGGGAAAAAATGAATCAAGTTGTATAGTTGTATTTCCAGAAAATTCATTAATAACATTAAATAAATTTGCTGTACAAGTTATAATTATGAATGAAGGATCAGAAATTGTACCAAAGGGACAATGTGTTTGGTATTTATCAACAATTGAAAAAGGATCAAAAGGTCAAAAAGATTTAGAAGCTGCATTGAAATGTTTAGAAAATAGTATATTAAGAGAAAGTAATTTTGATTTTAATGATTTTATTCTGGAAGATAATAATAATAATAATAATAATTATAATAATAGTGTTAAATTAGGTACAAGTTTATTAAATTTTGTACCAAAAGAAAAATTAACATATGTTATGAAATTTTATTTTACACAAAATACATCAATTCCACCTTTTGGAGTTGTAAATTCAAAAATATTTTCAAATAAAAATTTAAATAATAGTTTTAATAATAAAAATTATGGATATTATGATGAAAATGAAGAAACAAATGATATGATTAAAGAAATGAATAAAACAGAATTAGAAAATAAGAAAATTAATGAATTGAAAAAAGAGAATAAAGATGATGAAGAGAATGAAGATAAAGATGAGAATAAAGAGAATCTTTATAAGGATATTATATTTAATAGTATGCCATCAAGTGAAATATCATATGATGGAGTTGTTACAGAAGCTAAAGTTTTATTTGAAAAAATTACTGGATCAGATGATGATTTTTTTAATATTGATTTTGAAAATGAAGGAGAATTTTCTAATGCATATGCATTTGGATATAATAGTTTTGCAGATGAAGGAGCAATAATTGATGATGATGATGACGATGTTGTTGACGATTATGATGATTATATTAATTAATAAAATACCTAATTTTTGTTTTTTTTTTCGATTTTTTTCTCTTTTAAAAATGCTAAGAGTGGTTTTTGTTATTAGCTATGCTTATTCTTTATTTTCTATTACTTTTACTATTATTATTACTATTATTACTATTATTCTTATTATTATTCCTTATTTCTTTCTTTTTTTTCTGATAGATTGTACTTTTATAAAAAAAATTGATAAAAAAATTTAATTTCTTGCTTTATTTTTTATTTATATTTTTATTTATGTTTTTACTTTTACACTTACTCTTACACTTTTTTTTTTAAAGAAAAATGGGAAATTTTTAGCTTAATTTTAAGAATTTTCTTTTCATTTTTTTTTTGATTCCACTCTTATTCAACTCTTTATCAACTCTTATTCAAATTTATTTAAATTTTATTCAATAGTTATTTAAATTCTTTTTATATTTTTCAATTCTTCAAAATTCTTCAAGATTCTTCAAGATTCTTATATACTGTATGTAGATCTATATAAACCATGAACCATAGTTAAATCGAGCATTTTATGATCATAATTGAATTCAAATAGATATAACTTCAAACTTATTGTAAAAGTGAATATAAAAAAAAGGGTCTTCTTAATGATAATAATAATGAGGAAATTAAAAAATTAAATTATTTGTTTCGTGTTTTCGTGTTTTCGTGTTTTCGCATTTTCTCATTTTCGCGTCTGTCTATTTTCAGAAAATAAGGCTGGTGAAAGTGGCTGAAATAAGGTGGCTAGTTTTATGCGGATTTGTAATCCATTACTTAATCCGGATTTGAATTAAATTTCAAATCCTGGCAGCGGCCACTTTTTGTTTCCGGCGGGGTTTGACTGAGTCTTGTGATGAGCGAAAAGCGATAGATAAGAAAGTGATTGTTTGGCTTTCTGGGGGTGAAAACATCGGGAATCAAGAAATAAAGAAATAAAGAAATAAAGAAATAAAGGTTTATTTGATCTGTTTGATCAATGAAAAAACCAATTATCAATAATCAATAATCAATTATACAATTGCAATCATTAAGTAATTTAATTACCAATAGTAATATCAGAATCAAGGTCATGTAATGAAAATATGAAAATATTGAATAAATCCATTCATCAAATCTAGATCTAATTCAAATTAAAAATTATTCCATTAAAAAAATTACTAAAATAACATTACAAATTATAATAATTTAATATATTCATTATCATAAATAATCATATCCAAAATCATAATTATTATCATTATCATATATTATTTCATAGAGATATAATACATAAAAAGACAAATTTGATTGGATATTGAGTTATTGTGAGCTAAATTATACTAATTTAGAAGCATACTAAAATTGATAAATATTTGAATTCTAAATTAATATCTTAACACATATAATTCTTTTTTTCATATTCATTCATATATACATTTTCATATTCAATATTCAATATTCAATATTCAATATTAAATATTCAATAAAAATGTTATTCTCAAATTCAATAATATATATAAATTTAAATTTAAATATAAGAAATAGTATATTTTTACTTAATAATAAATCTATTAATAAAAATATAATAAATATTAAAAGAAATTTATCAATAAATAACACAAATAATAATAAAAAAACTTATAATAAACATAATTTTAAAATACATAAATGGCCAAAAAATTGTAATCCATCACCATATGAAATTTTAGGTTTAAATAATTCAATAATTATAAATAAAAATAATGATATTGAATTAAAAAAAATTTATTTAAATTTATGTAAAATTTATCATCCTGATTTAAAAAATAATATTATAGATTTTAATACAAATAAACAAATTTCAAAAAAATTAAAAGAAGAAAGATTTAAAAAAATTATTAATGCATATTCAATTTTAAAAGATCCAATTAAAAAAAAGTTTTATGATACTTTCAATAATAATAACATCAACAATAACAATAACAATAACAATAACAATAATAGCAGCAATATAAATTATAATAATTATGAATATTGGAATGCTGGAAATTGGGAAGATTATCAAAAATATAGTACAAATAATAATAATAATACTAATAATAATAATTATATATTAATTGAAGCTGATATAAATGAAAAATATAAAATTTTATATATATTATTTATTTTAATTTCATTTACAACAATTGCTCAAATTTATATTGGTATGAATTTTAGTGAAGAAGATTTACTTAATAAAAAAAAAATTCATTCAATTGCTGAAGAAGATTTATATAAAGCTTATATAAATTATGGTCTTGGTTTAGATAAATTCTCAAGAATTCAAAGATTTTTATTTTGGAGAAGATCAACAATTTGTAAAAATAATGAAAATTTATTACAAAAACATGAAGAAAATGATGAAAAATTAATAAATAAACTTAAACAAAAATATAATAATGATAATAATAATAATAATAATAATGATAATGATAAATAATTTATAATTAAATAATACACCCTCAAGGGGTTTAACAGTAATATAATAATACTTAAACGCATACTTGCTCTACATACATACTTACATACTCTTTTTATATATGAATAAACTTTAGTTAAAATAATACCACCTTCTGACTTTTTCAGTTTGTGAAAAAAAAAATATATTGTTTAAAAGAATACTGTAAAATAATTGTATATTCTTTTGAATGAATTAAATCCCTGAATAACACTTTATTGAATAACATTTTATTGAATAACATTTTATTGAATAATAGTTTATTGAATAATAGTTTATTGAATATTTCATTGAATAATAGGGTTCTCGAACTGAGACAACAATTACTTTCAGCCAGTCCTTTTTTCAATCAAAGGACAAATTAAAAGTCCCTGTGATTGTTTTACTCTTTTAACTTCAGCAACTTCTTTTGTTTCTTGATATTCCAATTATTGAAGTTCAGCTGGTTTTGAATTCTGTGTTGATGCCAGTCTTCTGCTGGTTTTGAGGTGACTGAAACTGAATTTAATGGGGATTATTCGCTTGGACAGTCTGGGGGTGAAGCAGGAAGAAACCATTTGAATATATTTTTGTTTTTGCTTTGCTTTATTGGAAAAGCTTCAAGAAATGAATAAACCTTTATTTATTCGTAATCTTGGTCATGTCAATGATTCAATCATGTTCACTATCTTAGTCTAAGTTATAGTTATAGTCTTTATCTTAGTATTTTTTGCCATTTTGCGAGGGTAATAAAATTTCATTTACTTTCAATAATAATAGAAATAATAATAGAAATATTTATTATTTTATTTTCATTATTATTATTATTATTATTATTATTATTATTATCAATATTATTTTTTTGTTTTATTTAATGTCTTAAAACTTGAAAAATACTTAAAACAACAGATAAAAATCAGGAAACAAGGAGAAAATTCATTAATTATTAAGTTTATATTAATATGGATAAATATAGTTTTGGATTTCCAATACAAGAGGATACATCTTTAGATAATGAAAAAACATTTGAATCTGATTTAATTAAGGATATAGATAAATTTAATAATAATATAGATAATAGAATTAAATTAAATCATAGAAATAATATAAATAATTTAAATAATATGAATATTAATAGAATTAAAGAAAATGAATATAATGAATATAATGGATTAAGAAATTTAAATGATTTAAATAATATTAATGATAATATTAATGATAATTCAATTTTAGATCTTAGATTAAATGAATCATCACCACCAATACTTAATGAATCATATTCAAATTTAATTGTATCTTCAAATACATCACCTTCAACTTCAAGTTCTAATTCATTTTCAACAAATTTACAAAATATTAATATTAGAAATAATATAAGAAGTAATTGCAATTTGAAAAGTAAAAAATTAAAAAATCCAATATCTAATTTGAATTCTAATTTGAATTTCTCTTTAAATTCCTCTTTAAATTCCTCTTTAAATTCAAGTTTAAATCCAGAAATTAAACGTCGTAAGATTATTAGAAAAAAAGAACCAGAAACAACATGTGGTAGATGTAAGAAATCAATTTATGCAAATGAAACTAAATATAAATGTGTATTTTGTAAATATGAAAGTGGTAATGGTGGTGATAAAGATAATGAAGAATATGATGAGAATGATATTATTGAAAAAAATGAAGATTATAAAAAAAATTTAATTATTAATAATAATAATAATAATAATAATAATAATAATAATAATAATAAGAAAATAAATAAGATTAAGAAAGAAAATAGAAAAGATAAAAGAGATATAACTGGATATTCAATTCATAAAAGAACATCATTTTGTGGACATTTATTTGAGAAACATCGAGATAAAGTTGGAATAATTATGAAATTTTGTAATAATTGTGAACCAGATTTTGAAGAATATAAAAAAAATAAATATAATTATTTACCTTTAACTTTAAATAATATTAATAACAATAATAATAATAATAATAATAATAGTAATAGAATATTATCAATTGAAGAAATTTTACAAAAAGATAAGGAAATTATAAGATTAAATAAACAAAATCAATTATTAAGAGATGAATTAGAAATTTTAAAAAGACAATTAAATGAATTCAATCTTAATCAAAATCAAAATCAAAATCAACAAGAAATTCAAAGTCAACTTGATATTAAAATAAGAGAAGTTGATGCTTTAAAGAAACTTGTATATATATATTATAAAAAAGATTTCGATAAACAAAATCAAAATTCCAATGGTAATTATAACTAACTCTTAACTAAGAAAGAGAATAGTGTTCTCTACATTCATTTCCCACTATTTTTCTTCTTCTTCTTTATTCTTTTTATCTTCTAGTTTATAAATCTGTAATATGTTTAACATTACTTGTGGTATTATAGTCTTTTTTTTCTTTCTCATCTTCTATTTCATTTTTTTGTTCTCCTTTTTGTATGTTTCTGTCTGACTGTATTATAATATATCATCAACCTATTTCTATAACCTGAACTCTTCTACACTTCCCTTAATTCTTCTCTTCTTCTCTTCTTCTCTTCTCTTCTTCTCTTCTTCTTATTGCAGTGTCAACAAAAACACAAACACCAAAAACACCAAAAACACCAAAAACAACAGAAATATCCGCGGTAAAATCCGGAAAGGATAAACCCTGCAGACACCCCGGAAACACACGTGCAGCCACGGAAACAAGCAGTAAATAAACAACGAAATAAACAAACAACGAAATAAAATAAAGGTTTAATAAAATAAAGGTTTAATAAAATAGAATAATGAAATAGAATAAAATAGATAAAGACAAAGACAAAGAGCATATGGAAGGAAGTAAACAATGCTTGCTTTGACTATAATCTGATAATTTGAAATATAATAATGTTCCTTTTACAATTTTGAGTGCTTTCATTATTGCTCATCACTTTTAAATATCTTTCTCCATACTTAGACCCTGCTTTTAAAACTTATTTTTCATTATATTTTAAAATAATGTATAAAAATTTAATATTTTATAAAAACCTCATAATCTGTCAAAATTTTTGTATATAAAAATGAAGAAAGTATAATATTTTTATTAATCTTTTCATATTTTTTTATTTTTTTTTTACTTTAATTTTACAAAAATTCTCTAACAAGACAATTATTTAATTTATTTAATCCACATAATTCTTCTGATTTCATCTAATTTCTGTCTTTTTTCCTAATTCGGTATTTTACTTCACTTCACTTCACTTCTACTTTCATTTTCCTTTTCCTTTTCCTTTTTGTCTTTTTGTCTTTTTTTTAATCAAAATATTTCAATCATAAAACTAAAAAGAGTTTAAAAACATGGGGTTAAAAATTATTTTAAAGAAAAATTTAAATAATAATAAATTTTTTAAAAAATTAAATAAAAAAAATAAAAAAAATAAAAATTCATTAATAATTGAAGAAAATATTTTATTACCAACTTCTCCACCAAAACAAATTTTATTATCTAATAATATTGAAATTAACAATAAATTAAATAATATTTCATATAATAATAAATTAAACAATATTTCATATAATAATAATAATAATAATAAAAATTTAATTAAAGATTTAGAATTAAAACGTCAAAAATCTTTAGATCATGTAAATTATTTATCAAAATCAAATTCAAATTTATCTTTACCTTTACCTTTACCTTTATCTTTATCTTTAAGAAAATCAAGTTCTTCAATTGAATTTATTGATTATAGAAATCAATATAATTCAAATTCAAATTCAAATACAACTACACCTTCAACTTCAAATGTATCTGAAAATACTTCTTTACCTACTACAACTGTTAAAATAAAACCTTGCTTAAGAGTTAAATTTACTTCTTGTTTAAAAAATTCTGTAAGATTTTCAAATGATTATGATGATTATAATTATGGAATTAATGATAATCAAAATTATGATTATCTTGATACTTTAACTCTTTCTTCTTATTATACTGCAAAATCTTCTTTTTAAAATGAAGTTGTATGAAATCAATTTGAAGAATTAAAAATGTAATATTTATTAGAAAAAACTAATATTGTAAAAAAAATTTATATAATAAATGAATTAAATTTAAAAATGAAATAATAATTAGTTAAAAAAAAAAAAAAATGTAGAGCAAATAATTATCTATAGATCCAGAACAAACAAAAGCAAAAACAAAAACAAAAACATAAAAAAAAAATTACCAACTTTATATATAAAAATAAGATTGTAAAACAATCTTTGATTGATTAAAATACTGCTCTTCTTGGAGTACAAATTGAATTATGTTCAGTAGATATTGTTTCCCAATCATTTGCAGATCGACGTTGAGAGTTTGGAATTGATATAAAACTTTGACTTCTTGGAATATATGAATTATTTACATAAAAATCTCTATTTTCTCTTTTTTTATTTTGATTTTTCTCAATTTTATTATTTTCAATTTCATTATTTTCAATTTCATTGTTTTTTTCAAATGTATATCTTGTACATGATTCAATATTAATACTTTCACCAGGTGATAAACTTAAATCTGAATGTTCATAATTATCTGTTTTAATACTAGTTGATTGAGAAAGAGGTTTGAAATTTTGTAAATTTAAAGAATTTAAAGAATTAATTTCATTTAAATTACTTATAGTATAATTACCAACATTTTCAATATTTGAATCAATATCATAATTATTACCATTATTATTATTTTCAAATGTAAAATTTGATCTTTGAGGTGATCTTGAAAGAATTGGTTGAAGTTCAGGTTTATGAATAGAAATAATTTCTGAAGCTTGACAAAGTTCTGCATTAACTTGTTCATCATCAATATATYCTGCATCTTCATCAAATTCTTCTTCAGGTATAGTAAATATAGAATCTTGTTTTTTAGCTTCATTATCATCATCATTATTATCATAACCATTTATTTCRTTAYTTGATTTATTTGAATTTAAAAATTTTAAAAATAATTCTTYTTCATCATAYKTTTGAGTTCTTGAATCTGTTGAAAGAATAAGCCAATCACATTCTCCAATTCTAYATTTTAATTTAATAAATATTGTACTTTTAARATTTTGAAATTGAGTTTCAGTTTTCCAAGTATTAATTAACCATTCATTAACTTCTAATTTAGAAATTTTAACTGAATTTTCATCTTTATTATCATTATTATTATTATTAGATTGAATTGAATTATTATCTTTTGTAGATTCCATACCAACATGAGTATCATCAACATCAATAATACTTATAGATTTATTTGTAAAAGATTCTCTAAATTCTTTTTGAGATTTTGAAGATTTTGCTTTATAAGYTTGAGATTTTGGTTTAAATTTTTTAAAAGATTCAATATTAAAATTTGGATCCATATTTAATAAAAAWWTTTTTGAATATGTTGAAAAAAGRCTTGAAATTATATCATATGGAGATTTCATAAAATAATTTATAAATTCTTCTTCATCATTACTTATAATTAATTGAGAATCAAAAATTTTTGAATCACWATTRATTATTGTTGAAATTAATAAATTAACATTTAAAGAAGAAGAATTTTTATTTTGAAATTCAATTAATGAATTAAATGGAATTGATAAACATAAAGCATATTCGGAATTTGAATTATAAGGTAATGGAGGATAAATATTTAAAGGAATATCATCTAATCTATAAAAGAAATTTTTATAAGAAGATTCATCAAAAGCAAGATTTCTTAAATAAGATATAAAAATTCTTTGAAAAGCTCTTGCTCTAATAAGATAAAATTGTTTTAAAGAATGAATATCTTCAATTTGATTATTTTGATTAATTTTATTTGGAAATTTAAAACATAATTGACCAGCAGTATAAATTAAATCATTTAAAGAATCTAAAGTTGTGATATAATTTTCATACCATAATAATAAAATTATATCTAAAAATTCTTGTAAAATATATGGATAATCATTAGTTGGTAAAGAAAATGGTAAAATTTGATAAAATGAAGAAACTGGGAAATTTTGATTTGAATCTTTTGAAACAAAATCTTTATAAGAATCCCATGGAAATAAACCATTTGGTAAATTTTTCCAAATTAATTTTAATGAATTTATAATTATTATAATATTTTGATTTGAAATAAGTATATCTAATTCTTTACCTTTTAATGAACAACCTTCAAAGGGAAATAAAGAAATTAAGAATTTTTTTGAATTAATTAAAATATTTGGATCCAGATGATTTAAAGAAGGACTAAATATTTCAAAAGCAGATAAAAATATTTCATTCTCATTATTAATATTATTATTATTATTATTATTATTATTGTTATTGTTATTATTTGAATGAGAAACATTAGTATTTTGAATATAATTTTTTAATCTTTTTGTTAAAGCATGAATTACAACTCTTGAAGAATGATGATTTAAATCATTTGAAATTAAGATATTATATGGAGATTTATTAAAAAAAGATTTTTCAAAATTTTTTGAATTATAAATATTATATCTTACATAAGATCTCATTCTTTTATTATTGACTTTTTGAACTAAATTAAATAAAGGAGGATTATTTGAAATATAATTTGAATTTTGTTTTAAAGAATTTTTTAAAGGTGATAAACTTAAATCATTTTCAGAAATTGAAGATGAAGAAGATGAAGAATATGGAGAAAATAAATTATTTTTATTATTTTCATTATCACTTATACTTGAAATTGAAATTGAATTTGAATTTGAATGTATATTTGAAGAGGTTGGAGTTAAATTTTTATTATCTTTATTATCTTTATTTTCTTTATTATCATTATTATCATTATTATCATTATGAGTATTAATATTATCATTATGAGGTGAAGTTGGTGGATCAATAATTAAAGATATATTTGGAGGTAAAACATTATTTAAATCATCGAAATTGAAAGGAGAAGATATTTTAGTATTATTAATATTACTTTTATTACTATTATTATTAGATTTATTATTAGTTTTTGTACTTTTATTACTATTATTACTTTTATTACTATCAATTGAATTTGATTTTGAATGATTATGATTATGAATTGACATGGATTTAGTTCTAGCTAATTTTTGTTTAAAATTTTTAAACATTTTGATTGAATTCTTGATATTTAATATATAGTATGTATGTAATAAAATAGGAATATTAGAAATATATGATTATTAATTGAGAATATGAATGAAGATAAGTAGATGATTATGAATAAGGGATAAAGAATTAGGAAAAAGAAAATAAAGGATAATTTCTAATTATATATATATATATATAAATATATTCGAATGTATTAATAGTATATTTGATATAAATGGAATTGACATGATTAAAGTAGTTAATTGATTATAATATGTTTTAATAAAAATGGATTATATTAATTTTTCTTTTCTTTAGAATGGAGAAATTATTAGATAACCAGCCAAAAATATATTTGATTTAGTAGATCAAACTAATTAATTAATTAATTATGAATAAATATATAAATTATCAATAAAGTTTCAAAGTATTGTGGAATAAAGTGAATGAATATGAATATTATTGAATATTATTGAATATTATTGAATATTATTGAATGAAATTGAATGATACTGAATAAATTTGAATTATCGATGAGAAATAATGACATTGATGAACATCTTTAAACAGAGTCGATACATTCTTTAGCTCCTATTTGATTAAGATTTGAAATTAGTTCAATGATATTTCAATAATAAATTCAATTAATATTCCAAATTTGTAAATTTTATTAATATATCATAAAAATTTATAGGTCGGTCTATTAATATACAAAATTTATAAATAGTTTTATAATTTTATTTGTTCTTATCTCATTAAAATACTCTGAATGAAGCCAGTAACAGTTAATAACTTTACTAGTTAATAGTTAATATAATTTTATTAAAAGATATCTATCAATAATTTTAATTATTTGAATTATATTTTCAAATACATTTCTACAGTTTTATTTCTATTTAACTTTTTAAACTTTTTTAACTTCACTTTTAATGCTGGTTAAATATAGCCAGAGAAACCTATTTTTGAGAAATAATTGATCAATCATAAATTATGAATCAGATATATTGACAGGAATGGATGTAATGAATAAGCATTTTGTGGTTGAATTCAAAATATTGGATTATTGTTTGATGATTGTTAAATGATTGTCAGAAATTCACTAATATATTCATGTTTTATATTTATTTATTTATTTATTTATTTATTCCAGATCCAGCAGAAGCTGCTTTAAAACCACTACGCTACAAACAAAAGTGGTTTTGGTTCTGGTTCTGGTTTTAGTTCGATGTTCTACTCGAGGTGACAGTGGCAAATCGTGGCCCGAGTAGCGTTAAACGGCGACGGCACCAAAACACAAGACAGAAACGAAACGGGCGCAGCACAAGCCGCAAACCAGCACAGAACACAGCCACGCGTATTTTTATATATTACTTCATCGGGACAAGAAACAAGGATCTAGGTAAGCTCACGTCCAACTGTATTCAAAGAAACATTCATTTATTGAAATTTTATATACTTTATATACTTTATTTCTTCTATATTTTTTATATTTTCTATATTCTTTTAGAATCTTTGACCACTCAAAGATTCCAGTTTTTGATTGATTAACAGTTGCAATAATCATGAGAGAACAGCACTTACCTGTATCTGTTGCTTATTTCTCTTCTTTTTCCCCAATTTTATCTAATAATTTAAAAAAAAAAATAATGTAATAACCACAAAAACAAAAATAAAATTAAAAAACACAAAACCACAAAAATAAAAATCACAAAATAAAAATCAAATACACAAAAACAAAAACAAAATTTGATCAGATCAATAAGTTAAATCAAGTAACTTGAAAAAAAAAAGAAAGAGATTACTTATAATCTTTTAAAATACCTCTCATATGAGTATTAGTAATTTTATAACTTCTTTTTCTTTTAGTTTTTTTTCTTTCTGTAGTTACAGTTTTCTTAATTGTTGAAGGATCAACACTTGTGGGTTTTAAACCTAAATCAATTAATTTCAGTGGTAAATCTGCTGAATTTGGTAAATTTACTTCTCTCCACATTTTAACAAATTCTTCATCAATTCCACCTAATGGAGATCCATGATTAAGCCAAATTAATCTTGGATTATTATCTTTTTTAGTTCTTTGTACAATAATTTCATTTTTTTTCTCTAAATAATTAATTGCATCTAAACATCCATTCCATCCATCTCTTAATTCTTTTACACTTGTACCTTTGAATATTGATAAAGTTTTAAGATAATTAACTAAATCTTCTGCAGTTTTAATATTATGTAATGAAGTATATTCTAATRTTTTTTTCATTGGATCATAATTTATTCTTTCCATACTATTCAAATTTGGTAAAATTATTTCAATATCTTCAAATTCTAATAATTTCTTTAAATTATCTAAATGAACTGGTCTATCATGAGATTTTATATGATCTACAGCTTCATTTAATTTCAATGATAAAAATGCACTTGAATAATCATTGTCTGTGATACTATTTCCTTCCTTCAAACTACTAATTCCATTCCCATTCCCATTTCCACTTCYAATTCCTCCTGATAAATTTAAATTCGATAAACTATCTTGTTTTATCATATCTCTGAGACTGGAACTCCCACTTAATTTAGATCTTTTATATGGTGAAAATCCACCACTAGTTCCTGAAAGAGAACTGATAGAAGGCGAAGAAGGATAGCTATTTATTGATCCATTTCCACTCCCATTTCCACTTCCACTTCCAACCCCAGTGGCATGACCAGTATTTGACGTATTCAACTCTGAATTAGTTCTATTCAATTGAGATGAGCCTGCATTTCTCATCTTCTTTTGAAAAGCTGCAAACTGACTACTTAAATCTGCCATTTTTGAAATATATTTGCTATGTCTATGCTATGTCTATGATATGAGTAATAAGTGAATGTATTACCATTAATAGGTCAGAATGTCAATGGATATCAAAGGGATAAACAAACAAACAAATATATCTATTCCATCATCTCTTCTTCTCTTCTTCTCTTCTTCTATTCCTCACTCACTTACTCCTTCAAGTGTTGCTTCTTTCTTCTTCAATCACCAAATCCATCTTCCAACTCACTGAAAGTCATCTCTGCGCTTATCGCCAGAAGCAGCACGTGAGTGTTTGAATCAAATATTATCCGTTGCATCTTCCTTGCCACGGGCACCCCGGTGAAATAAATAAATAAATAAATTCGATTTCTATTTTATTCTGAGTTGAAGTAATAATTATTGTTTGTATTTATATCAACTATCCATTATTTCATAGAAATTCACTATATCGAGATCAATAATATTTTCCATGAATTCAAAATGTCAGCAAGAGAGAAACTAAATAAGTTAAAAGAACTCAAGTTAAAGAAAAAACAATCAATTGAATTGAATAAAAAACAATTGATCAATGAATATAAAAGAAATAAAATATTAAAAGATAATAAAAAAAATTATAATTCAAATCAATTGAAAGAAAATATAATATGTGAAAAAGCAGAGATTGAATTACTTAAACTAAATTTAACTGAAAGTGAGAAAAAGAAATTAGAAAGAAAAGAAATTTGGAATTATTCAATTCAAGATAATGAAAATTGGTATAATAAAATAAATAATAGAAATAATTCAAATGATAGTAATGACAATAATCCAACATTGGATATCGATTCTATAGATTCAATTAAAAAAGTCAAGGCGAAACAGAAAAAGAGTGAAACCAACTCGGTTTATAGTATGTATTTGAAATATTTTATAAAATATATTATGTTACTCTCTTCACTATACCAATTAACAAATTACTAACCATTCTGATATTTTAATTAATCATAATAGTTAATAAGAAAAACAAAGAATTTAATGAAATTGCATGAAAAAAACTTTATAATCTATTCTTAGATTTTACAACTCCGAATTTTCATAATATGAAAAGATAGAAAAACCTGTTTTCTGCACAGTAATTTATTGATTTTATATGACTTCAAAAAGAGAATAAATTGAAATTTTTAGGTTATATTATGTCCGTTTTCCCTATAAAAAAGAATTTGAGATAGAGTTATCGAGAACATATTTTGTAAACTTGAATCTATGAATAAGAAAAATAACTTAAGTTAAGTAAGATAGCTCTTTAGGAGATTTTAAAAAAGAATTCTCATACTACAAAATTTTCGGTTTTATTTCATTCTTTCAACTAGATTTTCTAGATTGTATTAAGCTTTACTACTTTTCAAAATTTATAATGATTGCTTTGTGTTCTAGAAAAAGAATGTTTGTATCGATGAATCAGATTATTTAACAGAGAGAATTGGTGGTTTAAAGAAAATGGAAATTGAAAATCAAACTTTTCTATCTATCTATGTATTATTAAAGAAGTATTAAAAATAGCTATTCGAATAATCAATCAGATTATCAAAATTAGCAGAATGCTTACACTTAAAATACCTGAGAAAAGTTTCTAAATGTTGATATACAAAAATTTAAAACCACGTCACCCTGCATAAATTAGGTTTTTGTGCTTGTAACCAAATTTTAAATTTTTTACCTTTTTTTTGCACTTGATTTCATATCATAAAATCAAAAGTTGCTTCCAAAACGATACTGGAAGAATAATTTCATTTTGAAAGTGATTATGGGTTTTTTCCTGAAAAGGTTATAGGCGATATTTATGAATAAAGCCTTTTTATTTCATTTCAATTCGAGTTAGTGTAAAATTTTCTAGTAAGGTTTTTGTCAATGAATTGATTAATATTACTCTATTTTCAGTCTATTTATTTCGAAATTTATATATCATTTATCTTAAATATAATGACCATCCTATTTACAAGTATTTAAATCCATTAAACGGTAATAATGCTTTTTTTTCTTTTATTATTTTAGCTTCTGGAATAATATCATTCACATCAATTAAATTCAACTTAAGCTTCATTTGTAGCTTTTTCAAACTTTCTATGAAAAGGTTATAATCATCACTATTATTAATCTTTATTACCCCTTTGATTATAATGCCTGCAACCATTTGCCAATTACAAACCACTTCAGAAGATCTTGTATCTTCCAAAGTTGTCAAATTATAAACTGTAATTCTTTTCTTATCAAAAACATCTAATTTATTCATACTATTTACATTTTTAATATTTTTAAATTGTTTTGAATTTTTAAATCTTCCAATATATTCTTCAATTTTATTTTTATTATTCAAACTTTTAAACATTTTACAAGTTTGAGAAATTATTCTGAAAAATTGTGCTTGAGGTTTTATACCATGAATTTCTTCCATATATTGTAAAACAACAATTGATAAACTATAATTCTTAGAACAAATTAGTGCTTGGATAATACTTTCATATAATCTCATATTAAAAACTAAATTTGAATCTGAAGTCATTTCCTCAAACAAATTTAGAAGTGAGATATTTAAAGCTCTTGATTTATAATTTGGATCCTTATTGATTAACTGATATTGATTTCTTAATAATTTCCAAATTTCTAAATAAAATGTTTCTGATTTAGGCATTTCTGAATAATATGATTTTGATCTTGCAATATTATAAAATCCAATACCTTTATTATATTCATGTTCTTTTCTAAAAAGTCTAATAACTGAGCTTATCATAAATTTATTATATTTTATTCCTAAAATTTCCATTCTAAGTAATAAATTTTGCATTTCTTTTTTATAACTATGTGAATAATATTTTAATAATGCTAAATAATGACTTGAAGAAACTGGAGGTATAAATCCTTTATCGTCTTCATTTGTAACTTGAACTGTATCCAATTTGAATTCTTCATTTTTGAAAAGCTCTTCATTAACAAAATTTAAAAAAGATTTACTATTGGAAATCAATTCTAATTTTCTTTCTTTACTTAGAGAATTTATATAAGTTTTTTCCATTGCCTTCAATAAATTAAGTGCAGAACCTATTTGTTTATCCTTTACTAAAGCTTTCATTGAAGAATGAAAAAAAATTGGATTTGGAGTTACACCTTTTTCTATCATATCTTTCATTAATTCAAGTTGTTTTTGCCAACCTCTTTTTTCATTTTCTAAATTTCTAAACCAATTAATATAAAATTCTTCTTGATTTTTGAAAATTTCAGATTTTCCAATATCATATTGTTTAAGAATACTTAAAACTGATTTTGCCATTGAAATATTTGAAATTTCATTATCTTCACCATTTGCAGCTTTTTCAATATATGGAATTAATAATTTTTGTAAATTATATTTCATTTTTACAATCATTATTTGAAAATTTAAGAAACCTTCATCTTCAATATTTATATTTTTAGAATCATTAATAACAAATTTCTTGATTAACATATAAGCAATTTCAACATTTGATTTTGTATTATTTGATAATAATAAATTTATAAGTAGAACAAATTGTTCAATTGTTATTTGTTTTTCTTGATTCATTGCATTATGAGCACCTTCAAGAGTTGGCTGAAAAGCATTCAAATTTTGTGGTTTCCAAGCAATTCCATTTTTATTTATAAGATGAATTAAATTACTAACCCAAATAGAAGCATTTGATTTATTATTCATTTTGAAATAAATTTCAATGAAATTCAAAATTAAAAATGGATCAAGATATGTAAAAGTGGAGCTATCATTATTATAAAATTTTTTATTAATTTCCTCATTATAAAAAGATTCTGCTTTTGAAATATTTTTACTCAATAAATAAATTTTTAAACCTAATTCATAGAACCATCTTTGATTTTGAACATCATGTAATTTAATTCTTTCATTCCAAGATTTTGAAGCTTGAAAGAAATTTTTATTATTTAAACATGAATCAATGTAAATGAATTCATTGAATGGATCCATTGCAAATTTTGGAATTTTATGAAATAAATTACCAATATATTCAAACATTATTCTTTGAATATCAGGATAATTGAATAATAGTTTAATAATTTCATGACTTTGCATTAGTAAATCTATTGGTATATTATTTATATTTGATTTTTTATTTAATTTTTTAAAAAATTTTACAAAAATTAATAATTTTTTCTCAAATTCTTTATTTTTTGAATGAAATTCACTATTTACACTTTTTTCAAAATCATTTTCAAAAGAATTTTGTAAATTAATTAAATCTATAGTTGATATTCTTAAAGAATTATTTATAATTTCTAAATAAATTGGATCTCTTTCATTTTGAAAAGGACATTTTGATAACTTTAATTTATAATCTGCTAATTGAGCTTTTGATAAACCTAAATCATCAAGGAAATTAAACGATAAAAATTCAACAAGTTTATCTTCTTTTAAGATTTTTTGTACAAATTCTTTTTGTCTTTTATTTAATATCACTTTAAGTTGAGTATTGATTGGAATTGTATTTGTTTTTTTTCTAATTTCTCTTGTTGAATTTATTGAATTTAAAGAAACATTTTGAAAAGTTTTATTCGCACTTAATATTAAAGATCTAGATAAAGATTTGTTGACTATATGAGATAGCTTCACTGGAGTATTTCTATACATAGTATATTTTCAATATAAACTTAATTGAAGAAACAAAACTTCTTATTATCTGATTTCTGGTTGATATATTCTGTAAATAATTATATGTTATTCATTATCTTAATATTATTTTATTGTTTTTTTTGCTTTTATTTTCAGTGAAAAATTAATAAAGTTTCTTTCCTTAATATAAAAAAAATAAAGGTTTGGCTCGTGCTCCGCGTTTTTGGCGTAGATAAATTTTTGTTAGTAAAAATATGAAATAATTATGTTGTTAGTTATTAATGATTAAATGAATAATAAGAATAAGAATAAGAATAAAGAATAGGAATAAAGATTGATTGAGGTCTATAAAGGAATGTAAGTCTATGTCTATATATCTATCAATTTAAGAATTTATTCATCTTTAAATACAGGAGTACCCAATGGAACATAAACAGAATTGTATAATTTATCATCAGTGGTGACTCTTGAAGTTAAATTTCTAATATCAACAAAAGTTGGATTCAAATCAGAGATTTTATTAACACCTAATAATCTCATATCTGAAATTAATTCATCTTTTAATAATCTACATAAATGAGCAACACCATCTTCACCATAACAAGAATTAGCATAAAGGAAAGGTCTACCTAAGCCAACACCTTTTGCCCCAAGACATAAAGCTTTTAAAATATCAGTACCTCTACGAACACCACCATCAATATAAACTTCAATTTTTTGATCTAAATTTCTTTGTTTTAAAATTGGCATAGTTTCAGATAAGATTTCTAAAGGAGATTTTGCAAAATCTAATTGTCTACCACCATGATTTGATAAAACTACAGCATCAATACCATTTTCAGCAGCTAATAAAACATCATTTGGATTTTGAATACCTTTAATAACAATTGGAATTTTAGTTTTTGATTTAAAATCTTTTATATCTTTCCAAGTTAAAGCAGTATCAATAAAAGAACTTAAAGCCTTTGCAGCACCTTGAGATCTATCAACATTATTTGAATCACCTTTTTTTTCAATAATATCAGCATCATCATCAAATTTTAATCTTTTATCTTTTTCTCTATTACCTAAAACAGGAGCATCAACAGTAACAAATATACCTTTAATATTTCTTAAATTACATTTTTCAATTAAATTATAACTTATTGATCTATCTGGATTAACATATAATTGAAACCATTGAGATTGATTTGGAATTGCAGAATCAACAATTTCATCAAAAGAACATGAAGCTAAAGTTGAAAACATTTGAATTATACCTTCTTTACCACAACCTTTTGCAATTGATTTTTCACCTTGTTCATGACCTAATTTTGCTAAAGCAGTTGCAGAACAATAAAATGGAGCATCAGTTTTAACACCTAACATTGTTGTTGAAATATCAATATTTGTAACATCAACTAAAATTCTTGGATTAAAAAAAACTCTATGAAATGCATAATGATTTTCTCTTAAAGAAACTTCATCATCAGAAGCAGAAGAATAATAAGCCCAAGCATTTGGTGATAAAATTTTTTTTGAAATATATTCAAAATCAGAAATATTAAAAATTTGATTTATTGAAGGTTTATTTTCAATTCTTAATAATCTTTCTTCTTCTTCTTCAGTTAATTCTTCATCTTCAATATCTAAAACACCAATTAATTTACCTAAATGTTTATCTTTTGGTAAAAATTTATCAATTAAATCAGGAGCATGAATTGGATCAAAAATTTTTGTTGCATCTTTACCAGCATTTTTTAAAATAATTTTTTTACCACCTGGATGAATTTCACAAAATTCAGTTAAATCATAAACATAACCTTTTATTACAACCCATAAACCATTTTCAATTGAATTATGTTTTTTAAATTCTTCAACAGTTATTCCTTCTGAATTATTATTATTATTATTATTATTATCATCATTTTTAATTATATTATTATTATTATCATGATTATTAAGATATTTATTTTGATACTGATATGAATAAATAAATAATAAAGCAGTTGAAGTTATTGAGGTGAATAAAAAATTTGATTTACTATTATTATGAGTATTATGAGTATTATGAGTATTATGAGTATTATTAGTATATGTTTTATTAGTATTATTTATTAATAAGTTTTTCTTAGATGAAAAAGATCTTTTCTTAAAATTATTATTTAAGATAGATTTAGATAATGAAATTAAATTTCTATTAATTAAATTACTCATTTTAATGAATATTATTATATTTAAGTATTATGTTAAAGTATTATGTGATTAATTATGTAATGAAATCTGGGGTAAAGTGAAATTATAAGTGAATAAAACTAAAAGAAGAATATTATTAAAGAATATGGAATATTATTGGGAAGATTAAAAAAGTATGCTTGAAGGGAACTTTTGAATCTTTTAAATATAAAGAATATGAAAAAAGTTAAAGAATATAAAAAATGGAATAATAATATTTTAATGAATCATTTATTCATTGATTGAGTGAAATATCATGATATTTTACAATTGATTTACTTTGTATATTTATTTATTTGTTTCTCTGTTTCTTTATTTATTTATTTAGGTAATTCTCTATTTATTGTTTCTTTGTTACCCATTAAATTATAAAGTTTGAATGAAAATAAATGAAAAAAAATATTTGAAAAAAATGAAATTTCACTGGTTGAAGAGAGAAAAGAAAGATTTGAATGGTCTTAAATAGTAAAGTTAACTAGATCAAATCATGTTATTTCATGCTCGAGACTTTGAAGACTCTCGTCGAAACAACTTGTCGAAGGAAGTTGTCGAATGAGAAGCAGAGCCAGAAACAATCGAAAGGTGCTGGAAAAAAGCTCAGAAAGCGTGTGAAAAATGCTGGCAGGAACCAGTTATCGGCCAATCACAGCCAGAATTAGCACTTGTATTCTCGCACTCGGGAAGATGATCCTGGATGCTTTTCTGCTTTATCGTCAGCGGGGGAGAAGGTCAGGAAGCACAAGAAGCACAGGCAGCAGAAGCAGCAGAAGCAGAAGCAGCTGAAAGATCATCTTCTCCATATTCAATGCGCCACACTAATGCTACGAATCCCATTATGACGAGTCCCGGGGAAATTATCCGGCGAGTGCTCCACCGGAACCCCTCTGCATCCCACGAACCTATCCCAAAACGGACATCAAGTTGACCGGAGCCTGTGGTAGTCATGGGTGATAAATTCAAATGTGCATTTTCGGAAAAACATCACCGGAGCCCCCGAGTATCTGTTTAAATCAGCAACATTTTGCATTAAAAACGGCTTTGCACATATCACTATTTTTGCGCAGAACCTTAGATATGGTTCTGCGTTATTTTGCCCTAAAATATTGATTTTTAAATTTCCGGACAAACTTGTGGCCTAAATTTCACGTCATCCTGCCCTATCGATTTCCACAAAGTTTATTTCTCCTTTATTAAAAAACAATGAAAAAAATCAAACAATCAATTTGGTATCGATGAAAACAAAGAAAAGTAAAATGAAATGACATGAATAATAAGAAAATCAAAAATAAAAAGAAAGAATTAAAGAAAAAAAGAAAGAGGAAATAAAAAGTAACTAAAAGAATTCTATTCCCCAAATCCTCAATATATCCAATAGTAATATTATAATAATCATAATGCAATTTATTGGTTTAATATCTGGTGGAAAAGATTCATTTTTTAATATATTACAATGTTTAGCTCATGGTCATGAATTAGTTGCTTTAGCTAATTTATATCCTGATTTTGATAAATCTGATAATGAAAATGATAATGAGAATCAAGTTGAAGAAATATTACCTGATCAATTCACTGAAATTGATTTTCAAAATGAAAATGATCAAACTCATGATATTGAAATTAAAGATGATAAACAAGATAATAACAATAATGAAGAATTTCAAGAAATTGATAGTTTCATGTTTCAAACAATTGGTTATAATATTATCAATTATTATTCAAAATGTTTAAATGTACCTTTATATAAATTAAAAACAAAAGGTTTAAATAAAAATTCAAATTTACAATATTTAATAACAAAAAATGATGAAATTGAAGATTTATTTAAATTAATTAATTTTATAAAATTAAAATTCCCAAAAATTAATTCAATTTCTTCTGGTGCAATTTTTTCAAATTATCAAAGAATAAGAATTGAAAATATTTCAAAAAGATTAAATTTAATCTCTTTATCTTTTCTTTGGTATCAAAATCAATTAACTATTATGAATCAATTAAATAATATAAATTCATTATTAAATTCAAAAGATTTTTTTGATTTAAGAATTATTAAAGTTGCTTCTTTTGGATTAAATCAAATTCATTTAAATTCAAAAATTTATCAAATTTTACCAATTTTAATTAATTTAAATGAAAAATTTGATATAAATATTGCTGGTGAAGGTGGTGAATTTGAATCAATAGTTTTGAATACTCCTTTTTTTAAAAATTTTAAAATTAATTTAATCGATTATAAAATTAAAAAAACTTCAAATAATCAATCTTTTTATTTAATTTTAAATAATCTTAAGTTAATTAAAAGAGAAAATGATCCAAATATTAAAAATTACAAATCTTTAAAAGATTATTATAAATCTTTAATTAAAATCCCATATTTATTTGATTCAAAATTTTCAAATATTTTCAACAACTTACTAGATTTCGATTTTAAAGACTTTAATGAAATTGAAAGTTCTAAAGATATAAATAAAAATGAAAAGAGTATAATTTCAAATATTTCAGGTAATCAATTTCAAAATAAAATTTATTCAATTGGTAATAAATTATATATTTCAAATTTAACTTCAAACTTATCATTTAATTTAAAATCTTATTCAAAATTAACTTTAATTGATCAAATTAGTGATATTTTTAAAAAATTATTAAATATTTTAAAATTAAATAATTTAAATATTGAAAATATTTTATCTTCAACTTTATTATTAAATTCCATGAATGATTTTCAATTTACTAATTCAATTTATGAAAATATTCTCTCAAATAAATTTTTACCACCTTCAAGAGTTTGTATTCAAACAAATTTAAATAAAAGTTTAAATCAAAATTTATTAACTTTATCTTTAGTAATTTTAAAAAAAATAAATTTCAAAAATGGTTTACATGTTCAAAGTAGAAGTTATTGGGCTCCTCAAAATATTGGACCATATTCTCAAGTAAATTATGATAATGAAAATTATTTTGCAATTTTAGCTGGTCAAATACCTTTAATTCCAAGTTTAATGGAATTACCAACAATTGAAAATTTAAAACCAGATTATAATTATTTATTAAATTCTAATGATTCAAACCAATCTTTAGATAATTCAAAAAGATTAATATTAATTAATACAATTTTATCTTTACAACATCTTGAAAGAGTTTGTAATGCAATTGAATTTAAAATTTTTGCAAATATAATTTGTTATACAAATAATTATATAAAAAATTTAAATTATATTATTCAAACTTGGAAACTTTATATAAAAGAAACATATTCAAAAAATCAATTTATAAAATTCATTTCAAGATTAATAATTGTTGAAATTCAAAAATTACCAAAAGATGCTTCAATAGAATGGGGTGGAATAAGTTATAAAGAATATATAAAAAATAATGATTATGATTATATCTCAGATTCAGAAAATGAAAGTGAAGAAATAGTGAAAGATGAAGATGAAATAGAAAATATGGATAAAGAAATAATTCAAATTATTAAAAAGAATGATTCATTTATTATAAATAAAAATGAATTTATTTCAACAGTTTTTTTTAAAAATAATGAAAATGATATAAAAATAATGAAAAAATTAATTTATAAACAAAAAAATTTACATTTTATAATTTATACAAAATTAAATTCATTTCAATTTTATAATATTGATATAAAATTAATCAATTCATTAGAAATAATACCAGTTGAAAAAGTATTTAATTATAATGGAGAAGATTTTGAATTTGGTATTGTTGTCAAGGGATCAAAATGAACTAAAGTATATAAGTATAATATGAGTATAATAAATAATTTACAAAATTTATTATAATAATGATTAATAATAATTGTTTTTTATTTTAAATATATAAATATTCGTCCTATGTAAAAAGTTTGATAAAAAAGATAAAAATGATAAAAAAATAAAAGATAAGTTAAAAAAGGGAAACAAAATAATTCATAAATTGATTAACAAATATTTTTGAAATTTTTTTTGAAAATTGATAAAATGATAAACCAAAACAAAAGCAATAGAAGAAATAAGTTTTTAATATAAAATTGATAACAAAAAAAGAAGAATCCAAGTCATTAATAGATAAGATTCATTATAAATAAAGTATAAAAAGAATTTTTTAAGGTAATTTTGAATAGAAATTGAAAAAATGAATTGAAACATTGAAACATTGAAACTTTTGAGTAAGTTATAAGTAATAAGTGATAATTAATAATTAGATAAATGATTCATTATAGATTTAAGTTTAGATTACATTTTATACTTGGCAAAGTTCGAATTGAAGGTAGAGATTCATAATGATTACTTCGATTTTTATTTATACCAATATTATTAATATTTATAAAATTTCTACTATGATTGAGATTGAAATTACTATTATTATTATACATACTATTGTTAGTATTATATGAGCTATTATTATTATTGTTGTTATTGTTATTAGTATTTATGTTCATAATATTATTATTATGATTATTATGTGAAATAATTGGAGTGAAATTATTAGTGAAATTGATTGAATTATTATCATTATTTGAGAAATTTAAATTTGAATTTAAATTTGAATTAGAATTAGAATGATTATAATTTGCATTTGAGATTGAATTTGATTCAATTGGATTTAAAATTGAAATTTTTTTAGTTATATTATTATTTATTGAACTTATTGGAGATATATAATTACTTGAATTTATATCATTATTAAAAGATGAGTTATTATTATTATTATTATTATTATTATTATTATTATTATTATTATTATTATTGTTATTTGACATTGGAATTGGAATTGATTTAGGATAATTTGAGTTTAAATTTGAAATTGGGATTGAATTTATATTTGAATTATAATTTAAATTTGAAGATAAAGGTTTATTAAAGTCAGAAGGAGAATCAGGAGAAGAGGACAAGTTTGTATTATTTGAAGATAATGAAGATGAGTTTGATAATAAAGAAGAGCTTGAGATTGTAGAAGAATTTGAAGTGGAAGTAGTTAATGGATTTGACATTGGATTTGACATTGGATTTGGGATTGTAGTGATGATTGAAGAAGAATTTGAAATTGAAGAATTTGAAATTTTTGGAGATTGATTATGATTAATAATATTATAAATTTTAAAAGAATGATTAATTGAATTTGAAATTTTTAATGGAGGAATTGGAGTTAAATCATTTGATTTAATTTTTGAAATTACAGTTTGTATATCAGAAATCATTGAATTTAATAAATTAATTTTATCATTATTATTTGAATTATCATTAATTAAGAAATTATTAATTAATAAATGACATTTTTTTTTAAATTCTTTTTTTGGATCTAAATGTAAATTATCTAAATCATTATCATCAAAATCTGAATTATTTAAATCACTTAAATTACCATTAATACCATTATTATTAGAATTAATTATACCATTAAAATTATTTGAAGATATATTATTTAAAGAATTTAAATTTTGTTGAATTAAATTTGAAAATCTTCTATTATTTTCTTCTATATAATAATGAGCTTTTAAAATTGCAGCTTCATCAAAATCAGTTGGATTATGAGATATATCATCAGAATCTGAATCACTTGAATCACTTGAAGAAGATGATGAAGAGGATGAAGAGGATAATAATGAAGAAGATTTAGTTTTTTTCTTATTTTTATTTTTATTTTTGTTATTGATTTTGGTATTATCTTTAGTAGTGTTAGTGTTAGTTTTAGTATTAGTATTAATATTAGTATTAGTATTAGTGATTGAATCAAAGTTTGGAGAAAGAGTATGATTATGATGTTCATTAACAATAACTATTGACCATCTTTTAGCTTTGATAGAGAAATTAGCTCTTAATCTAAAAGGACAAGAATTTAAATTTCTATTTCTTTTTTTCAATAAAGGTTTTAAAGTACTTGAACTATTATTGGTTATTGTATTTGTATTTGAGTTTGAGTTTGAGTTTGTATTTGTATTTGTATTTGTAATATTAGCGGTTGTATTTGATTGATTATTATTATTTGTATTTGATTGAATATCATCAGATTTTGATAGATGAGATTTACATTTGAATACAATTTTAGTATCATCACTTCTTTCAATTACAATAATTATACCTAAAGGTAATAATCTTGCTTGCAACCAAGGTTTAATTTCAGATTTTTTTTTAAAAATTGGAGCATTTCTTATTACATTTTTTTCAGGAAATTTAGTATTATATAATTTTAAATTATTATTTAAATTATCTAATGGACAACCTTGATCACCAGGTTTATAAGTATTAGATTGAATATTATTATTATTATTATCTTTATTATAAGCTACTATTATTGAATTTCTTTCTTGATTTATTTGATCAAGACATAATACTGAAGTTAAAGAATATCTACATGGATTTAAATCGACATCTTCTTCATTTTCTAAGAAATAACACATTATGATATATGATTTGGAATATGATATATGGAATATGATATATGGAATATGATATATGCGATAGGATATATATGTTATATAAGAGATATAATATAATGTTAATGATATAATTATAGATATATTTGTGATTAATAAGGAATAATGAATATAATGAATATAATGAATATAATGAATATAATGAATATAATGAATATAATGAATATAATTTGTATGGATAAAAAGAATGAAATTTATAAGAATATTTGAAGTAATAAATGATACAAAGCTATTATTTTTATTATTGTTAAATTAATAATATGTTATGTGATAAATTGATAAATTGATAGAATAATCAAGAGACGGACAGAGAACGGCCGCGGCACGGAAGTGTAGAAACGGATACTTGTCACGTGCCGGAAGCAGAATAAAAATGATAAAGAAAGAATTGCTTGGATTGCTTGGATTGCTTGCCTTGCTTGCCTTGCTGCAGCCACAAGAGGGGACTAAAGTGGGACTAAAGTGGGACTCGAGTGAGACTCAGCGAGACTCAACGAGACTCAACGAGACTGAAACTGGTTGGCATGGGTGGCATAAGTGGCGGAAGGAAGGAATCCGCCACGCTGCCACGCCCTGGGAATGGGGGTGGGAGTTCGAGTGTGGGGCACACCCCAGAAAACAGGAGAGGCAGCGGCAGTGAGAAGAGCATGTGATGTGTATTATCTAACTAAGTGTGAAGACGAAGAGTGATTTTATTGTAGTTAAGCTGGCGTATTACAGAGCTTATAAAATAACCCAAGGTTAAAAGCGACGAGGCAATAAACAAACATTTAATCAACTTGTTGAAATACAGAAACTGGTTGCTTTCGTTGTTGTTATTGCTGTTGTCGGCATTGCCACCATCTTTGCCATTGCCACCATCTTTGTTATCTTTGTTATCTTTATTATCTTTATTATCTTTGCTGTCGCTCACATGATTCAAGTACTCGAGTAAAATAGAGTCTTTTTCAGCTTCGGATATGGAATCATTTGATAATTCATATATTGAACTGTCCAAATTACTTTTATTTATATTAACCCATTTATTATTCAATTTCTTACTACTTGTATTTGAATTGGCGTTTGTATTGGGATAATTGAAAATTGAAGAATTATCTAATATTGAATCATTTAAATAACTTTGTTCCTTAAGTTCTTCTACCCATTTCTTTGATTCTTCTTCCATTATTATGTAATAAACTTATTAATAATCTGATTGATTAAATTATTGATTGATTGATTGATGGATATAAAATTATTAATTCATTATCTGAATTGAATTGGCTCTATTTATATTATTATATTTTAATCATGGATCATTTATTGATAGATAAATTAAATAATAAATAGTAAATAAATACAGGGTATGAATACGATAAGATAAGCACCTACCATGTCACTGGTAATTTATACCATCTCATCCCATCTCATCTCATCTCAACCGAAATTAAAAAAAAGAGTCATGTGATAAATAAAAAAGTAAGTCACGCGTTGTAGATGAACGCCACGTGCCGGAACTACATCCTTCTTCTTGATTCCATCCGGATTCAGCCACGTGAAACTTTTGTTCTAGCCTGCATTGCCTGTACGTTCCGTGCTTCCCGTGCTTCCGTGCTTCCGTGCCCCGCGTGCTGCTTTTTCTGCAGTTTTTTTCAAAGCATCGCTGGCTTTCAGATAAAAAAGGAAACTCAGTTACCATCGACTCACCATCGACTCACCCTCGACTTACCCTCGACTATTAGTCAAAACAGCAATAATATATCCAAATTGAGTAATATTGTTGTAACCGGGTTACAACCCTAGCCAATAACATCAGATATTCATTTATTGTAAATCACATGACCACTGGTTTCCAGCCTGTTCTGCATTGCTCGGTTCTGCTCTGTGGCTCAGCTGCACCCAGCACTGCTCTCTCACTGATCACAAACAAAGGATGCTCACTCGCTTCGATTTCTTCTGTAGCACTGTAACTTCAGTTCTTGTATCTTAAATATTAAATATTACTTTAAATCTCAAATTATCCAAAATTATATCTAATAATTTACATTTATTATCTTCTTCATCATATTCATCATCTATTTCTTTCATATCTCAATTCAATTATCAATTCAATTATCAATTCAATTATCAATTCAATTATCAATTCAATTATCAATTCAATTCAATTCAGTTAATATATAACATATAATATATATATATATAAAATATATAAAATATATAAAATATATAAAATATTACAAATATATAAAATATTATATAAAACATTATATAAAATATTATATAAAACAACTTATATTAATCTAAATGTCATCTCCTTCTTCATTAAGAATTGAAATCAATGATAATAAAAAACATATTAAAATTGATAACAAAAATGATATTAAAAGTAAATTAGATAATAATTTAGATAATAACTTAGAAAATAATGATAACAAAGATATAAATGATATAAAAGATATAAAAGATATAAAAGAAATAAAATTAAATTCAATTCAAAATCCATTATTAAGAAATTCAAGATTTAATAATTTATCAAATTCTCTTAAATCAAATAACAATAATAATATTACTAATAATAATAATATCAATAACCAAAGAGAAAGAAGTATTTCTCCAAATTCTCCAACTTTATTATTAGATGATCAATTAAATAAAAAATTATCAAAACAAGAATTAAAAATTTTTAAATTATATGGTAAATTACCATCTTCAAGTGAAATTTTAAATAGTAAATTAAAACATAAACAATATATTGATAATTCTGATTATATTTTAAATTTTGTTAATTTAGATACAAATGATTCTCAATTTATTGATAAAAATATTAATTTAAGATCTCATTCTCATTCAAGATCAAATTCAAGATCAAATTCAATTAATTCTTCTCCAATTTCTTTATCAAATAATAATAATAATAATAATAATAATATAATTAATAATAATAATAATGTAAATAATATAAGTCCTATAAATAATATAAATAATAATAATATAAATACTTCTCCAATTATTTTAAATACTAATGGTAATTCAAATACTGCCTTGAATATTAATAATATTAATGATTTCAATTCATTCAACATTAATAATAGTAATAATAATAACAACAACAACAATAGTAATAGAAGTCATTCTTCAAGTATTAGTAACCAATCTTCAAATTTATCAATTCCTTTAAATTCTTTAGTTAATTTTCCAACTTTAAATTCTTTATTACCAAATCCAAATCCTGAAAAAATATCTCAATTAAATAAAAAAAGAGAAATTTCAAGACATGGTTCAATGGTTTCTGTAAATTCAAAAGAAATTATTAAAGGTATATTAAATAAAAGTAATTTAGAAAATGAAATTGATTCTGATGCAATTGATTCAGATTATGATACAGATTATTCTTCAGTTTCAATCTCAACTTCAACTACAAATAATAATCTTAATAATAATAATCTTAATAACAATCTTAAAATTAAATCAAGAAATCAATCCATTTCAATGCCTGCTCCTTTAAAAACTGCAGCTCTAATAACTTCTTCCAAATCAATCAAACCACTTAATTCTCTTAATTCCTCTAATTCTTCTTCTTCTTTTTCTCCTTCTTCTTCATCTCCTGCCTCTGCTTCCCCTGCTGCTGCTTCTACAAATAATTCCAATAAATCTGCATCGAAATGAGTCTCTCAACACTTTTCCTCCAGTGTTCTTATGCTGTTCCTATATTTTAAACCTTCTTCTACCCCTTCTCATTATCTATCTATTTATCTATCTATTTATCTATATCTACCTACTTACTCTTCACTGTCTTGTCTTTCATTGTCTCTGACTGTTTCACTTCTGCATTGCTCTTCGATGCTCTTTTTCTCTTTGTTTGCTGTTTGTTTGCAATTTGCTTACTCCTCGCCGGGTAACGCCTGCTTAGCGCCCACTCTTCCTCTTTTACGACTGTTCCCGAATTCGATGGTCGTAAACTCATAAAAAAACACCTTCTTTTCAAATCATCTCATTTTATTCTTTTATTCTCTTTTATTCTTCTTATTCTTTTTATATTCCTTTTATATATTCTTTTTATATATTCGTTTATTTATTTATTTATTTATTAATATACTTCTTTACTTATTATAAATCAAGATTAATCAGATATTCTTTCAAATAATATCAATTGCTTTTTTCATCTTTCTTTAATATATATTCTATCACTACTACTTCAACTCTTTCAATTTCATTTACTTCAATTTATATCTCAATTTATAAATATATCTTAATAAATATATCAAAATATTATTATATAATCAAATAATGGACAATATTAACTATGATAATGATAATGATAATGATCAAAATAAAATTCATTCAGTTCCTTTAATTGCAACTGATTCTATTCAAACTTTAACTACTCCAACTTTATATTCAATATTTAATAAATCAAAAAATATTAATGATAATGATAATGATAATGATAATGAAAATGATAATGAAAATGACTTTAATATTGAAAATGACAATGAAAATGATAATGACAACGAAATTGAAAATGAAAATATTATAAATTTAAATAAAAAAAAACTTAATTTAAATTCAAATTCAAATTTAAATCTTTTAAATGATGATTATTTAGAAGATGATATAATTTTAAAAAGAAAAGAAATTAAATTAAAAAAAAATAAATTTATAGAAATTTTAAAAATTTTTATAAAATTTTTTATACTCTCTTTATTTGGTCAATTTTTTATCTTATTAAGTCAAAATATTCATGATAATAATTTATTAATTACAAATAAATTAACTTATAAACCATTTTTAATTTTTTCAAAATTTTTTAAAAAATTACCTTTTATTAAAAATAATTTCCCAATTTATATTCTAAATTCTTTTGAAGGTATTATCTTAGGTTTAAATCAACCAATTTGGGATTATTTTTTCCCTAATTTTTTTAATCAATCTATTTTTGATTTAATTTTTACAAAAAATAATAATAATAATAATAACAAAATTAATAACAATAATAATAATAATAATAATAATAATAATAATAATAATAATAATAATAAAAAGAAAAAATTTATATATACAAGTACTTCTTCAATTATAAAATCTTCAACTGCTTTATTAGGTATATCATTTGCCTTAAGAAAATTAACTTGGGAATCTTCTTTACAATCTTCAGTTGCTTGGTCTTTAGTAAATTTATGTATTTGGTTATTATTAGATTCAACTTTATCTGGCTTAATTTCTTCTTCTACAATTTCAATCTTAACTACCATTTTTGTATTTGTCTTTGATCCTGATTTACATAATTCAATTTCAAATTTAAATTTAAATTTAAATTTATCTTCAAATTTGACTTCAATTTCAAATATTGAATTTTTAAATATTTTAGCTATAGCTTTATGGATTGGTAGTTTTTTCTTTTGTGGTTTAATTGTATTTGGTAAAATTGGTAGATTTTTATTTGAAAATAATTATGATTAATTATTTTTAAATACTTTATATCTAAAATAATCATCTATATATTCTATATCGTAATATAAATAACTCTATCATTTTTATTTTCACTTTCATTTCCAATTTCCAATTTCCAATTTTAATCTGTCTTAAAATAGCAAAAAAAAAAATAATTCATAGATTAATACTTACGATAATGACTTGAAATTCTATCTCTAGCATTCAAAATTTTATTATTTTTATTATAAGCATTGATTTTTCGAATTTTTTTTTTTTTATTTTTCTAACGAATTGAAATTGTTCTAAATAGTGCATAACTATGCACTGGCATTATAATATGCATGTTTTAACATAAAATAGAACTTACAATACTATTTACTCAATTTTAAAAATTAACTGAAATAATTTGAAAAAAAGCTTATATTATACATATATTTAAATTCAAATATAGTACATTTAAGAAATATAAATAAATAAAGTAATTTAACTTATAACTGGCTAAGAAAGATGGTTGAGAAAAAAAATATTATGAAAATTCAGTAAAAAAAAATTGTTCAATACTTTTGCTGATGATACTTTTGAAAAAAATATTTTAGCTTTAAATTCTCCTATAAATTTATCTTCTTCTTCTTCAAATTCAACTTCTATTAATACTCCAATTTCAACAACTTCAACTACATTTCCTTTTTTAATACCTAATTCAAAAATTTATAATAATTTCTCAAATAATTCAAATAATCTAAATACTTCAAATAATTCAAAATTATCTAAATTTTCTAAATTATCTAAAACTACTAAAAGTAATAAACCCACTAAAGACTCTAAAGACCATAAAGACCATAAAGAATCTAAGGACTCTAATATTCATAGTAATAATAATGATAAATTGAAAAATTCAATACTGATAAGTAATGATAATTATTATAATCATGAAACTGATGATGATGAAAACTTTGGTTATAATGATAATTTATATTCTGATGATGTTTTTGTTTCCGATGATGACGATTATGATAATGATGATTTTTATTAAAAATTTATAGGATTCTTTTATTGTTTTATTTATTTCTTTTTTAATGTTTTTTCTCTTTTAAATAATTCTTCTTTTAATTTTTTTAAAATTTTTAAACTTATATTATTATTAAATTTTGGTATTGAACCACCTAAATATTCAATTCCTTTATTATTTAATAATAAAACTCCTCTTAATATTAAACAATTTGAAATTATAATTTTACATCCAATTGATATTGGTAATGGACTATTACTTGATTTATTTAATTTATTT
>BCKQ01000022.1:0-121940 GCA_001600695.1 Ascoidea asiatica
TTTAAATTTTTTAAATAATTAATTTTATTTGATAAAATTATATAATTTTTTAAATTTTTTTTAAAAGTGAATAAAATATCAAGATACCAAGAGAAAGCTTCATGAAAATTAACAAATTTTTTAAAATTAATAATTTTTTTTGAATTTAAATTAAAAATATTTAATTTAAATAAATAAGATAATTCATCAAATATTCCATAATAAGTATCTATAATTAAAGATATATTATTATCATTTAATAAAAGTTTAAAAGTATTTTTATTATGTAAATTAATATTTTTTATTATTAAATAAAAAGGTATTAATAAATTATTATAAATTGAAAATAATCTATATGGAGTTTTACCAATTCTTAAAGTTTGTCTAAAAAAAGAAAGTAATGAAGGTATATTTTTAAAATAGGAAGTATTATTATTATAATTATTATAATTATTAAAATTATAATAATTATTAAAATTATTTGAAAAATTTAATAAGATTTTAATTAAAAATTGAATTGTTTTAGCTAAATGATTTTTACCAGATACTTGATCAAATAATTTTATGAAAATTTCAAAATCTGATAATTTTTTATTATTTAAATTTTTTGAATTTATATTTATAATTGGTTTTGAATATGAGTTTGAATATGAGTTTGAATTTGAATTTGAATTTGATTGATTAGTTATTATTAATTTAGACATTTTTAAATTTATATTATTAAAGTTATGAAGAATTAATTGAAGTGTCATAAACGGTTGTAAGAATAATGATAATAATAATATTATTTAAGTAATTAAAGAATTTGAATAGCTCCAGTCATACCACGATCTTCATCAGAATTGTCTTTATCTTCTCCTTGACCATTGAATAGTTTCATTGATTAATTCTTTGGTAATTCTTCTTCTTCTTCTTCTTCTTCTGGTCTGACTGCTTCTGATTATATGACTGTTTCTGATTATCTTCTTCTATTTATTTGTTTTCTTTTCTTTCACCTTGTTTTTATTTTGTTTTTATGACTGTTTTCCGCTGGTTTCCGGAGGGCTCGGAAGACCAGGCCGGGGCTGGGATTACGTCAGCCGAAATAGAGGATTCAATGAGATAGGATATAATAAGATATAATAAGATATAAGATAGAGGATAGAGGATAGAGGATATAAGAATATAAGAAGTGATTAGATGAGAAGAAGAAGAGAAGAAGAGATACATAATAGATAGACAGTAGATAGACAATAGATAGACAATAGACACATAGTGATAGGAGTGATAGATAGTGATAGGAGTGACAATGGATTATGATAGTATTTTGAAAACTGCTGGTGAAACATACCAGAACATAATGCTAACTGCAACTACCTTTGATACTCTAACTTCATCAATTTTGAAAAGTTTATTAAAATTAACAATTCAAGAAGAAATAAAGAATGATTCAAACAAATTAAAAAAAATTAAGAATTATATAAATGATTTTCTTTGGTGTAAAGAAAACTTACCTTCCGGTTCAAAACCAAAACAAATTCAAGATAATAATCATGATAATAATCATGATAATAATCATGATAATAATCATGATAATAATCATGATAATGAAAATGAATTAAAGGATAAATTTTATAATACAATTAATTTTTATATTAATTCAATTAAAGATATTAATAATTTTGAAGAAATTTTTAAAAATTTTAAAACTTATCAARATATTTTCATAAATTTAAATGGTTTCTTAATTTATAATATCCTTGAAGATATTATTGAAGTTTTAAAAAGTTTTAAAATTGATTCAAATTCAAATTTATATTTATTTAATAATAATAATAATAAWAATAATAAAAATTATGAAATTTTATTAAATTCATCAATTTCAATTATTAAAGATTTTAAAAATTTAAATCTTTTTACAAATTTTAATAATAAACAAAACTTAATTCAAATTAATAATTTAAATAATTCAATTTATAATAATAATCAAAAAATCTTAAATTTAATTTAATTTAATTTAATTTAATCTAATCTAAACTAATTAATAATTGAATATATTATATTATAATATATTATATGGATATATTTAAAAATTCAAATACTGAATTCTTAAAAGCTTCAGAATTATCAAAATAAACATGATGTCCAGCTTCTGGAATTATTTGAAATTCTGCTAAATCTTTTTCACTATMAATATTATTATTATTATGAATAATTTTATGTAATTTATTAATTTCTTCAACAATTTGATTACCTGCTTTACTATTCATCCAATCATTTTTACCATATAACCATAATGATGGTATATTATTCCAAATACTATCATTATTACTATCATTATTACTATTATCATTACTACTACTACTACTACTACTACTTTTTAATTCATTTTTATCAGGTAATCTATCAAATAATGGATAATATGCAACTGCACCTGGTGCTAATAATCTTGTTAATGCATATTCACCTGATGGATTTGAAATTATTGAATAATAAACATAATTATGCATAATTTTAAAATCTTTTAAATTTTCAAAATTTGTTGATAATCTTCTTTTACTCCATCCCCATGTTGGATATGCACTRAATGGTCCTAATAATCTCATTAAACTAAATGGTGAAATTAATTGTTTTTCCCATGTTATTCTTATCCATTTTGGTATACTTAATAATCTTAAAGTTTGTAATTCATGATCAAATTCAAAATTTGTTTCAATACTTGTATTACTTGTATTACTTGTATTACTTGAAACTTTACTAAGGTTATTATTATCATTGGTAATTGAATTAATTTTATTATCAATTGAATTATCTTTTGAAAAAAATTTTTTTTGATTTGGATCTAATTCATTTAAATAATTTTTTTTTAAAAATTTATTAATTTTTTTATTTGATAAATTTTTTTTAATTGAATAAAAATTTCTTTCAACACCAACTGGACTTATTAAAATTAAATTTTTTAAATTTTTTGAAAATTTTAATGAATAATTAAATGATAAATATCCACCTAATGAATGTCCAATTAAAATAAATTTTTTATTTATATTTCTTTTAATTCTCCAATTTTCAATTGAATTTATAAAAAAATTCTCTACTTTTTTTATATCTTTTAAATCATCTTCATTTTTAATTTTATTTGGAAATTTTGGTCTTGATGACATTCCAAAACCTAATAAATCAATTGCATGAATTTTTATACCTGGAATTTTAATAAAATCTTCAAAATTTTTTATAAAAAAACCTAAAGATGCTCCATAACCATGAATAAATACAATTTCTATTGAATTTTTATTTGGTAATATATTTTCCATATAAAATTCATGAATTATTTCTTTTTGAATAATAWTATTATTATTATTYATTTTACTTTCTATATCATCAAAATTTAATTCAATTTCTGTATCTATAATTTTTGAATTTATATAATCTTTATCAGAATTTGGAAAAAAAGATAAATATGAAAGTACTTTATATTCATAATCTTTTAATTTTTCAACATAAGTTGAAGATGAACCCCACCATAATTTAAAAGATTCTGAAAATGTAATTTTAGCTTCTTGAGTTGTAATTTCAGTCATTTCAATTAAGTATTATATCTGTTATTTGTATTTTATTGGTAGTTAAGTTGATAGGTAAGTTGATAAGTTGATAAGTTGATAAGTTGATAAGTTTAAATTCAAATACAATTCTTCAAAGGAACTTTAGTTTGTTTTATACTCCCAGTCAAATTTGCAGAGTCTCAATTACTATTACTATTACTATTATTATTATTATTATTATTATTATTATTATTAATGTTATCAGATTCTAATCAGCACTCCAGCACTTTTTGCTCTTTATCTCACAGCTTCTTTTTTCTGGCTTTTTCTTTCTTTTCCACCCACCGCAGAAAAGGCGCAGACATCGAAAAAAAACTGAAAACAACCGGAAAAGGAACCGTTCCGAGAAAATGGCGACTGTATCCGACTGTATCCGACGATTACCCGAGAACTATCCGAAAATTATCCGAGTCACGGCAAACGGAACAAAAACGGCCGTCCGGAATTGAAATTTAACAGTCGGAAATKGTGGTCGGAAATGGTTTAGCGGAGATAAGAAATTACCCAAAACAGAAGTACAAAAAGACGAAGAACCACAAGAAGCAGAATCTGATGAATGTGAAACTGATGGAKGTGAATTTGAGGAAGCAGAGGAGAATACAAAAGAGAAATGAATATAAATGCTGATGCAGAGGTGTGTATTGGATTTCATGACTATGTAACTAACTATGTAATTATGTGTTTATGCTTATGGCTTTAAATAAAATAAAGGGAATGTTTATATCTAATTTTTTCAATTAATTTATCTATATTTTCATAATGTTTTTCATTTAATGCAAATTCTTTATGTTTTTTAGAATTTATATGTTCTAAAAAACTTTCATATTTTATTCGACAATTTTCACAATATCCTTGAAATATAATTGTCTCAATTTCTTTTTTTTCTTTTATATCTTTCATATCTTTCATATCTTTCATATCTTTCATATCTTTCATATCTTTTTCTTCTTTTTTTACTTTATTTTCAATATTATTATTTGATTCAATAGTTTTATGTTTCTTATAAATATTTGTTATTAAATTTAATCTTTTAGGATTATCATATCCTGGTAAAATTTTATTTTCTGGAGTTTTTAAATAATTATTTTTATCAAATTTTAATTTATTTCTTGGTGTCATTTCATTACTTGGTTTTGAAAATAATTTTTTTTTTAAACTTTTGATTTCTCTTGATTGAACTGATGATTTTATTGGTCCTAATCCATTTCCAATTCCAATTCCATTTTCATTACCATTACCATTACCATTACCATTACCATTACCAATTCCATTTTGTTTACCATTATTATTACTTAATGACATTGAAAATGAATTTAAATTATCAATAAATCCAGTATTTGTTGAAATTATATTAGATATTGAAGTAATTCCAGATGCATTAATACCTGAAGCTTCAATTTCAAAAAATGATCTTTTTTTCCTTAATATAATATTATCAAATTCATTATAATTACTCATTTCATTACATATTTCATTATTTATATTATAATTTGATTTTGAAATATTATTTAATCCACAAATTTTAACTTTATTATTTTCAATTTCAACACTCAATCGATTCTTACCAATTTCTTTTTCTTTTTCTTCATTTTTATTTTTATTTTTATTATTATTATTATTATTATTATTATTATTATTATTATTAAGTTTATCATTTTCTTCACAAGTTGATAAGAAATTTTCTAAATCTTTAATTAAATTTGTAGTTGCTTCAATTTCACTATTATTTTCATTATTTAATAAAATTTTATTCTCCTCTTCTAAAACTATAGTTTTTTCATTATCATTAACATTATCTAGGTTATTATTATAATTGATATCACTTTGAATTATAGATTTCAATTCATTAATTTCATTAACTTCATTTTCAATTTTTTTAGTTTTTAAATTATATAAATCAAATYCTTCTTCTTGATAAATTTTTGGTAAATTTTTAATATTAGTTAAATCAATTAATTTTAAATTTTTTCTATATAAATAATTTGAATTAAATTTTTGAATTCTTTTAATTAATTTTTTAGGACTATTAAAATCATTTGGATCATTTATAAATGGTGATCTACCTTCAGTTGAAGCATATAATTTTGGCCATTGAGTTATTAAATTTTCTGGTTCGAAGTTGTTATTGTTGTTGTTCAAATTATTCAGATTATTCAAGTTATTCAGATTATTCAAGTTATTCAAATTATTCAGGTTATTCAAATTATTCAGGTTATTTAATGAATGTATTGAAGATGGAATTGAAATTTTTTTTTTATATTCTTTAATTAATAATGGACGAAAAGATTGTTGAATATCATATAAATAAAAAAAAGGGTATTTAAAAAAATGTAAATTATTATTTGATAAATCAACAGATTGTTTAATTTTTTCTTGTTTTAATAATATTGAAAGATCAATAATATTTTTTTTTTTTTTAATTGAAAACATTTGATTTTTTTTATCTTTTCTTAAATTTTGTTGAAATAATATATTATTAGTTATTGGAGTTAATAATTTTTGATTAGAATTTTGAGAATTTATAATTTTTAAAGGATATAATTCCATATTAATTAAAAATCTTTTTAATTTATCATAATTCCAAACTTTTATTGAATTTTCTTTAGCAAATTTAAAAATATCAATATTATTATTATTATTATTATTATTATTATTATTATTTGAATAAATTTTATTTTTATCAAAATTTCTTTGAGTTATAATTAAATTAACTTTTGAATTAAAATTATTTGAGAAATTTGATTTTAAAAATAATAAACCAATTTGTAAAGATTTTAAATCAATTGAATTTGAATTTGAATTTGAATTATTAGATATTGGATCAAAATATATAATAAAATTAGAAATTATTGGTTTCCATAAATTTCTCCATTTTATAATATCATTATTATTTAATTTATTATTTTGATCTTTTAATAATTTTGAATTTTTAATTAAATCAATTATAAATAAAATTTTTTTACCATTTGGAGTAAAAACTTCATTGATTTGAAATTTATTTGAAGCATTATATAAATCTTGTGATAATCTTGAAGAAGATTTATTATTCACACTTATCATCTTTCAATATTTTTTATATTCTTTTATTTTATTCTTTATTTATTTTCTTTTTGTTATATAATAGTGATAATTGAAATCATCATTGACTTGGGTTATTAAGTTRAATGAATTATTTTGAATATAAATAAAGATAATCAATGACATAAGATTCTTATGAATTAAAACTCAAAATTCCAGACTTGATCTTCATCATTTTATTTATTTATTTATGTTTTGGGAATAGAGTTGAAGAATGAATCAGACTTGGTGTTTTGGATTATTTCCTGATGTTTATATTTTTATTTCATTTATTTCATTTTCTGGTGTTTATTTTCTTTTGTTTATTTCCAGCTTCTTTTTTTTTACGCATTGTTTACACACGCGAACTGCCACCGTTTTGTTTATATATCGGCAGCTGCGAGACCAGTTCTGCGGGTGGCCTGAAAGAGACACAAAAAGATGAAAGAAATGAGGAAATGAAGAAGAAATGAAGAAGAAATGAAGAAGTTGAAGAAGAGAAGTGATTATTTATTAACATTTATAGGTACAAAACAAAAAAAATATAAAGAAATTAAACAATGGTATCGTGGGAGTCGATTGAGTCTAGTTACAGAACAACAAAGTACAAAAATGGYAGCAGAATTCATTAAACAATGCAAAAGTATCACAGCGAAGAAACAAAAAAGAAAAGAAGCAAATAGCAAATATGACCTAAAGAAAACAAGTCGTTTGAAAAAATAGTATAATTAATTGTATGAGAAAATGTATGTGATAATAAGTAATGAATGTTCTTTTTTATCATAAAGGGAGTTTTGTTTTCTGTTTTCTATTATTATTATTATTATTATTATTATTATTATTATTATTATTATTATTACCCGATATTATTCCTTGATCTAGCTTTCATTCTTTCAATTCTAGCTTTTAATTGAGATGTCACTTCTGCTGCTCTTCTCCAACTTTCATCATTATTACCATCAATTCCATTTATTTGAGATGTTTGATTTCCTGATTTTTGAGTTTTAGAACTTAAATTTTTTATATTTGACATTCCAAAATTACTACTTATTGGACTATATCTATTTGAAAATCTTGAAGAATATTCTCCACTAAATCTATTTTCCATTGATTTATCTATTTTATTATTATTATTATTATTATTAGTAGTAGTACTATTATTATTAGTACTATTATTATTTTCAATACTTAAATGTTCAACTCCTGAACTTATATCTGTTGATGCTGGATTTCTTGGTGGTGATATACTTAACCTATTTGTTTCAAATAAACTATTTCCATTACTAATACTATTTCCAATACTATTATTACTTGATCTTAATGATGTTGTAGTTAATGGTTTATATTGATGTTGATTTTTAAGTTTCTCAAATTCATTTTGTAATTCTATAATTCTTGTTCTACTATTATCTAAATCTAATGAAACTCTAGTTAATTGAGTATCTTTAGATTTTAAAGAAAGTGAAACATTTGTAATTTCATCTTTTAAAATTTTATTTTTATTAATTAAATTATTATTCTCAATTTTTAAAATCTCATTTTCTTTTTCAATATTATTTAAATTATTTTTAATATTAGAATTTTCTATATTTAATTGACTTATTTGAATTTCAAAATTATTTTTTTCTCCAATCCATAATTCTTTTTCTTTTTTTAATTGAATTAATTCAAAATTCATTTCATGATTATTATTTGAAATACTTTCTAATCTATTATTTATATTTCCTGAATTTAAACTTATACTAGTTAATCCATCTCCTTGTGGTACTCCAATTCCAGGTAATACTCCTGATCCATTCCCTGGCCCTAAATGTGATAATCCTGGACCTTGATTATTATTATTATTATTATTATTGAAAAATGAAGAATTTGGTGGTTTATTTTCATCTGGTCTTTTTAATGGTGAACTTGCTAATCTTTTTGATGGTAATGTTGAACTTATTTTTTTACGTAATAATGATGATGGACTAAATGATTTATTATTTTCTTCATTTATTTTATTTCCATTATCATGATGATCTTTTTGATTTGACATTGGTGATCTTTTAATACCTAAACGTGATACAACATTTCTTTTATTTATTAAATTTGGTTGTCCATTTGATCCTGGTAAAAGTGGTGCTCTTATTGATGGTGGTTGTGATGATGATGATTTTCTTGTTGATAATCCTCCTGGTCTTCTATTATTTGAATTATTATTATTATTATTATTATTATTATTATTATTTGAAACTGGTTTTTTAGGTTTAGGTACAGTTTTTTTAGCTTTTACCTCTGCAGATTCAAAAAATTCTTTAATTTTTTTTTGTTTTATATTATCAATTTTTTCCATATATAAATTTAATTCTCTTTCTCCAGTAATTTTCATTAATGTACCTATAACTTCTTGAGCTTCATTTCTTACAGGTGCTTGAGTATCTGATAATAATTTTAATGAAGTTTCCATAATTAATTTAATTTCTTCTGAATTTGGTGAAATTTTTGTTTCTTTTAAACATCTAATTAAATATTTTGAACATGAAATTTTAATTTGTGGAGTTTTATGTATCATAGTTTTTAAAGTATCTGGTAAAATTTCTGTAAATGAACAACTTTTAAAATATGAATCTAAAGCTTTATTTAAAGAATCTATTACTGATGGTTTTTTCTCTTTTGTTCTTTCTAAAGTATTTAATAATATTAATTCTAAATATTTTTTAAAAATTTTTCTTAATGATTTTGCAATTGATGAAATTATATTTGCAGCTAAAGTTACAACCATAATATTTGCATCTTTCATACATTTTGATAAAATTCTTATAATTTCAGAATAATCAACATTTGTTGATAATTTCATAACTTTTAAAAACATTGGTTCAATTTCTTCTAAAACTTCTTTTCTTTCTTTCCATTTTGATGAAGAAATTCTTTTATTTAAATCTGCTGGTAAATCTGGTAAAATATCTACAGCTTCAATCATATCAAATGCATCTAATTCATCTTGTTCTGGATCAATCATATCAATATCATCATTATTAAAACTATTATTATTAAAGCTATTGTTATTATTATTATTATTATTATTATTATTATTATTATTATTATTATTATTATTATTATTAAGAGCAGCTTGAGCTTTTGCTTTTTCTAAAGCATCTCTTTGAGATTTTAACATTCTTGGAGGTTGAAAAGGTGGATTATTTTTAACTTTTTCAAATAAATTTGTTAATTCTTTAACTTGTACAGGTTTTAAATCAGGAAATAAAATTGATGTAAATGGATCACCCATTACTTTATAAATTTCAACAGATAAATTAGTTGATTGAGCTCTAACATTTTTATCAGCATGAGCAAATAATTTTGGTAAATAAATAATTATATCCTTTGGAGAAATTGTTTTTGCACCAAAATTTTTAAAAATTTCAACAAATGCTAATAAAGTTGCAGCAACTAATTTTGGCATTCTATGTTTTAAAAATGGTAACATATCTTCAATTATTGGATCTGGTATATCTAATTCAATATAATATAAAAGTGCTTCAATTGAATAATTTTTTGTTTTTAATCTTGATGAAGATAAAGCTTTTTCAATTAATGAAGGTATAATAAAACCTCTTGTTTTTATACAACAATTTACTCCACCAAATTTTAAAAAATTAACTAATAATAATATTCCAGCTTCTTGAGCTACAACATTTTTTTCAATTACAATTTGTTTTAATAAATTTGGATCATTTAAAAAAGGTTGAAAACATTGATCATATTCATTTGGAGAATTTTCAAAACTTTTTGAAATTTCTTCATAAACTTCTAAACGTACTTTCCATATCTTGATTCAAAAATCAAAAAAAAAAAAAAAAAAAAAAAATATGTTAGGATAAAAATTTATTATTGATATTGATATTAATAATATTATTATTATTATTATTATTATATACTTGAATGTATTATTTAAGAAATTTTTTGGATAACATACTTTATGACTCAAACGAGCAGGGAGTGGTAATTTTGAATAATCTTCCTCATCAGCCATTTCTATTTGACTAATTATATTTGATTATGATGTGATGATATTTATATTATTTTTGAATCTTATAATTTCATTTGATTACATTAAAGATCTTAAATTGAGCATTGATATAAATGATTTTAATTTAAGAATCAGTTTCAGTTCTTTTAATCGAGTAAAAAATAGATTCAATAATTGCAATCACTATTACAAGTCACGATATGATAAMTGACAGAAGAATTGAATTTRATTRAAATTCTTTGATTTGATCTGTTCTAAAAAGAAGTTAAATGAAATAAAATTGTAATAAGAAATGAAGTCAAAAAAAAGATCATTTTGGACGAGGAAAAAAACAAATGTTTTGAGTTTCTGAATAAAAAGCGAGTTTGTTTGTTTACAATTCAAAATAAGCGGCAAACCGAGGGTACGACCCGTGAGCGACAAAGACCGGTTTTGCGGGAGACTTTCCGGATTTCAATTACCAAGAAAATACAATAAATTATCAATTTTCAAATAACGTTAGGAAAATATTAAAATAGCAAATATCATAGGAAATATCATAGCAAATATCATAGGAAATATACCTTTCATCAAGAACATTTTGAATATGAGATTAGAGATGTGAAAGAATCAAGTAAATACCTTTAGAAACAGGTAATGAAAAGAGTGAGATGTATTTATTGTGCGGGTAGTATATAAGTATGAGACTCATATGCCATGAAGAAAAGAATCTGAGAAAAATAAGAACCAGACAGAAGATATAAGAACAGATATAAACTAAAACAAATTAACTGACAGAATCAGTCATTAAAAAAAGAATCAAACAAAACAAAACAAAAGACACATAAAAGATAATAAGCACCATGTAAAAAACAACAAATAAAAAACAATGAAAATGACCAATAACTAACAAAATGACTTATAACTTATAGCTAACAAATTGTCACTAATAATAACAAATAAAAACCAGTATCAAAAAGATAAAAATAAAACAATAAAGTTTACATTTTAATTCTTTCTTGAACTTGTTTTAAAATTTTATATTCTTTTAATCTTTGTCTATCATTTTGTACATTTTTTTTATTATTGTCATTATCATTATTATTATCATCATCATCATCATCATCATTATCCTTAGAATTAAGTAAATATAATTTAAATAATTTTTTAATTAATAATTTATCATCTTTATTTATTTGTTCATAAATTGAAACTTTACTATTTAAAGATTCAATTAAATCTTTTAATTCCATTTCTTTCATTTTAAATTTTTTCTTCATCTGATTTTTAATCATTTCAATATTAGAACTATTATTACTAAATGAATTAAAATTTGATGAAAGTGGTGTTGTACTTACTGATAATGTTGAAAATGTTGAATTAACTGAATATACTGAAGATGATTTTTGATGACCAAATTTATAATTTAAACTCAGATTATTACTATTATTATTATTATTATTATTATCACTATTAATTGCAAATGATGGATTTGGAGGTATTAAAGATGATGTATTTAAAAACATATCATGACTACTATTATAACTATTATTAAAATTTATACCAATATTAGAATCTTCTATACCAGAAATTACTGAAGTACTTGAAGAATTTAAATCATTAGTTAAAATTGTTATTTTATTATTTGAATTACTTGAATCAAAAGTTTTAGTTCTATTTTTTTTTTTCTTTAAACTTGAATTTGGTGAACCATTATTACTACTATTTGAAGAAATTACAGAATATGAATCAAAATTAGAATCTATTATTGAATCATTTGTAGTTGTATCTGTTGTATTTGTAGTTGATAAATCACTATTTGATCCTGTAGTTGTATTTGCATTTGAAATTATTGTATTAGTTATTGTTGATTTAGAATTATTAKWATTATTATTATTATTATTATTTAAAGGTTGACCAGCAAAACCGTATTTAAAAAAATTTATAAATTTATTATCAGTAATTGGAGTTGTAACTTTTTTTGAATCATTATCAATATTTAAAGAATCTTTTGAATTAATTTTAATATTATTTAATTCATTATTATAATCATTTTCTAAAGATTGTAAATTATCAAAAGAAACTAAAGAATCATCAATATTTAATAAATCATTTAAAATTAAATTTAAATCATTATTAAAAACACCCCAAATATTTTCACTTAATAAATGTTGATAAATTAAATCAATATCATCAATATTTAATAAAATATTTTCATTTTTTTTTAAAATTAATAAACTTATTTTAAAAATTATTGGTTGAAAACCTTCAAGGATCATTAAATCAAAAAATTTAATTAAAATTTGAATTGGACAAGTAACAGCAAAAAATGAAATAAACCATTGAGATAAAAATAATTTTGTATCAACATTTTCACCATTATTATCAGAAGTAATATTATTTGAATCATCATTTTCATTTAAACTATCATTTGAATCATTATTATTTTTATTCTTATTTTTACTTTTACTTTTACTTTTACTTTTACTTTTATTTTTATTTTTATTTTTATTTTTATTACTTAAACTTTCATTATCATTATTAAAACTGTTATTATCATTATTAAAACTATTATTATCATTGAAATTATCATTATCATTATTATTATTATTATTATTGTTCAAATCATTATTATCACCATTATTGAAGTTGTTGTTGTTATTATTATTATTAATATTATTAAAATTATTAAAATAATTAAATAAATTTGGTAAAAATTTTTTAAAAATTTTATTAAATTGATAAAACCAAATTGAAAGTCCAGTCATTTTTTTATCAAAAATTTTTTTTAAATTTTTATTTTTTTCATTTTCAAAAATTTTTGAAATTGATAAAAATGTAATTGAATTATTTTTAAAATGAAATAAAAGAATTGAGATTAAGAATGGTAAACCTTGACAATAACCAATTTCAGAATCATAAATTGAATATGCATTTAAGATTTTTTTTAAATTTAATTGACCAATTGAATTTAAAATTTTTTTATCATTATTAATATTATCAGGATTATTAAAATAATTTAATTGTGGAAAGATTCTATTTAAATCATTAATTATAACTCTTAAATATGGAGAATTTTCATCATTTAAATTTTTAAATAAATTTTTAAACCATTTATTTTGTAAATTACCTTTATTATCAGTTCCACCTAATAATAAACCCCAAATAATTGGTCTTAATTTTGGATAAATAAATTTAATTGAATAAAAAATTTTTTTTGAAAAATTTGGTAAATTTTTTAAAGTTTTATTAAAATTATTTAAGAAAAAAAACCAGAAATTTAAATTAAAATTAAAATTAAAATTAAAATTATTTTTTTTAAAATGATTAATTGAATTAAAAAATTTTAAACAACAATTTTGAAAATTATTTAAAATTGAATTTTTTGAATTATAATCATTTTCAAATAAATTATTATTACAAATTGGACAAATTAAAGAAATATTTAAATCATTAAAATTATTATTTAAGTTTATTTTTGAATTTAATAAATTTAAAATTTTTGATTTTGAAATAAAATTATTAATATTAATATCATTTGAGAAATTTGAATTAATAGATTTAAAATTTTTATCAATTTTATTATATGAATTTAAATTATCTAATAATAAATTAATTTTTAAATTTTGTTTATTATTATTTGATAACATTGATTCAAATTCTAATAAAGAATCCCATTCATCATAATCTTCAAAATTTAATGGAATTGAATTTAAATCAATATTTTCATCAATATCATTTAAAGTATTGAAATCATAAAGACTATCAATACCATTATCATCATCATCATCATTGATATCGTTATTGATATCGTTGTTGATATTATTATCAATATTACTATTTGAGGAATGATTAGATGAATGAATTGAAGAATTTGTTGTAGAATGTATAGAAGAAGGAGAGGAAGAACTCATTTTGATTAATTTGAGTAGAGAATATGAAAGGAAAGACTAATAGTAAATAATATACTTGATTTGAGTAAGATAATTAATATATTTATATATATATAAATAAATGAATTAAGGAGAGTAAGATTGAATATTTGATTTGATTTATTATTGATATAATAATATATTAATATTTAATGAAATAATTGGTATTTAATATTTAGTATTGAGTATTAAGTAATTTTATATAGTATTTAAAGAACTGTTGATCTTATAATTTGAATTTGAAGATTTAGAGAGATGAAGACTAGATAAAGGAAAGAATGAAGGAAATACTTTAGAATATAATAAAGGATTGAATAAAGGATTGAATAAAGGATTGTAGTTTCGATTAAGGATTGAATGAAGTAAAGGATTGAATAGAAAGAGTTAAATAAATAAAATAAAATATATAGATAGATATATAAGATGGATAATATATTAATTATATAAAAGTTGGTAAATATATTAAATTTTTTGAAATAAAGGTGTTTTAAAAGAGATTGAATGAATACGTTGGCGAAGTGCAGTGATGTTAGTGCTAGCGAGCAACGCTGGTAAATAACGTTACAGGCTCGTCTCTGGAGAAGCGAGAGAAAAAGTGACTCCTTCAGAACCGCAGAGCTGGTAGCACCGCACTGGTGGTAGCTGTAGTAAGCTGTATGTAGAGGTGCTTTGTACGTTATACCACATGTAATCAGGTGATGTACTTGAGACCATATTACAGGTAGTGCTGCACGTGATAGCCAAACCATTCCGATGGATCTAATCAAAAACAAAAAATATCACATGCTACCGCGTCGCCACTTCTGTGGTCTTTCTTTTTTTTTCCTTTCTTTCTTTCCCCGGATTTTGCCTCTGCTCGTGTTTTCAAACGCCGAGTCTKTTTTCTTCAATCTCCGGGACCCTTTTACTTGTCGTACTCCTTGCATTTGTCTTTCTTCAGTCTCAGTGTTAAATCTGAATATTGAAATATGTCAAATATCAAATTCATATTTATATTCATATTCTTCTACTGTACAACAACAATAGTTTTTATTTACTTCTAGATTAGTTCATAAGTTATTGATTCTTAATTATCAGTTACTAATCCAATATCAATTAATATTCAATTACTAATTCAAGTACATTCATTATATTATTTATCTATCTTACATTTTTTAATATAAATTCAATTCAATTTCAACAATATTCTTCACTTTATCTTAAATTCATTCATAATTCTTATTAATTCATTAATTAATCTAATAATAATATAATGTTTACAATAATAGAATCTGGAATTGGTGCACTTTTAATCCAATCTGCAACAACAAATTATTATATTCAAGTTGGTAAAAATATTGGTTTTTCATCTTTAATTTATAATATATTTAATCCAATAATAACATTTAATAAAAATGATTTTAAAAAAAATTTAAATAATTATTTCATTTTTTCAGGTTTAATATTTTCAACTTTTATAATTAAATTTACTTTACCTGATTATAATTATATTCCAAATTTTTCAAAAAATTTATTATTATTAAATAATAATAAAAAATTAATATATTCATTAACTGGTTTATTAATTGGTTTTGGAACTTCTTTAGGTTGTGGTTGTACTTCTGGTCATATGTTAAATGGTTTATCAAGATTAAGAAAAAGAAGTTTTATTGCAACTTTAATATTTTCTTCTTTCGCAATTTTAACTCATACTTATTTATCTAATTCAATTAAAACAAATTCTTCAATAAATTTTATAAATAATTCAAAAATTGATAATTCAAGATTTTTTTCAAATAATAATAATATTAAATTATTTATAATTTTATTATCTTCATTTTCTTTAACTTATTTAATTTTACCAATTTTAACAAAATTTATAAATAAAAAATCATTAAATAATAATTATTTATCAAAGTTTTTAAATTATTTAAATTCTTTTATTTCTGGTACTCAATTTGGTTTAGGTTTAATAATTTCTGGAATGATAAATCCAGAAAAAGTTTTAGGATTTTTATCAATTTTAAATTTTAATTATGGAAAATTTGATCCATCATTATTAATGATTATTTTTTGTACAATTTTACCAAATATTTTAATTTGGAATAATTCTTTAATTAAAAAAAATAAAAATTTACCATTAATTAAAAAAAATAATTTTGATTTAGCAAATTCAAATAATTTACCAATTTCATTTTTAATTGGTAATTCATTATTTGGTATTGGTTGGGGAATTTTAGGTATTTGTCCAGGTCCTGGAATTTTATCTTTATCTTATAATTTTAATTATACTTTTCCATGGTTAACTTCTTTTTATATAGGTTATTCAATTGCAAAAAATTTTAAATAAAAAATAATTAAAATAATTAAAAAAATTAAAATAATCAATAAACTTATTAACAATATAATTTAATATTTAAATAATATTTAAATAATAATTATTGGTCCAGTTCCAATACTTCTCCATTCTCTCATATCTAATGTAAAATCTTTATATTTTAAAATTTCTTCTCTAGTTTCTTTAAAATATATCTCATTTGATTTAAATTCATTCTCATAACTATTATCACCATTATCACCATCACGATCTCCATTATTATAATTATAATTATTATTATTATTATTATTATCAGAGTTACCGAGTCCATTGGAAATACCATTAGAAATACCTCCAAATATATTATTAAATTCTAATTTRATTGGAGTTGGAATTCCACTATATGCACCAGTAAAATTACCTAAAAATGATTGTCTTTTATTTTCCATAATTGAATTTCTTTTCTCATTTTCTAAATCAAGTTCTTTTTTACTTTTATTAAAAGTTTTAAAATCTTCTTTATTTAAATCATCTTCATCATTTTCATTTTCATTTTCATCATCATTATCATTATCATTATCATTATCATTATCATTATCACTTCCTTCATCATTAATTTGATCAATTTTTTTAAAATTAAATCTATTTTCAAATTCTTTAAATTTTAAATTTAATGTTTCAATTTCATCTTGTAAATCTAATTTTTCAAATTTTAAAATTGAATTTTCTTTTTTAATTTTACTTATTTCATTATCTTTATCAATTAATTTCTCTTTTAATTCTTTAATTTCTTTAATTAATTTTAAATTTTTTTCATTATCTGATATTTCTAGAGATCCAATTGCTTTATAAAAATCATCTTCTTCTTTTTTATCTATCTGTTTTAAATCAATTTCACTATTTATTRTAGTATTTAATTTATCTTCTTCTTTAAGTTCTTCTTTTGATTTTACTTCCTCTTTAAGTTCTTCTTTTGTATTCTCTTTAGAGACTTCTGTAGGAACTTCTTTAGAAACTTCATTTAAAGATTCTTTAGTTATTTCTTTAGGAACTTTGTTGGAAACTTCTTTAGAAAGAGGAATAGATTCTTCTTTTAATATTTTTTCAGGCTCCTTTACWTCCTCTACTTCTGCTTTTGGTTTCTCTACTTGTTTAGATTCTTCTTTAACTTTCTCCTCTTTTTCTTCTTTATCTTCCTTTTCTACTTTCTCTTCCTTTTCCTCTTTTTCTTTTTTAGGTTTCTTAGCCTTCTTCTTTTTCTTTTTCTTTAACTCTTCGAACTATTTCAATTCAATCATAAAAATAAAAAAATTAGTTATTTATACTCCTAAGTCATTATTCAATTCACTACTTCCATTGATATAATACATACTTTCTTCTTTGCAGCTTCTAATCTCTCAGCTTTCAAAGCATCTTCATCCAATACTGGAGACTCTACAACTTCCTTCTCTGACATTTCAATATACGTATCTAATATCACTTTACTTCTTTATAATACAGAATATAGTATTCAATTAATAAATTATTCAATTAATAAATTAATCAATAAATAAACATCAAATAGAGTAGTAAATAAATAAATCGCATCTGTCAAGTCTTGTAGCAAGATAAGCACAGCGCTAACCGCCGAGGGAGAATGGACCCACAACGCTGGTACTGCTACTCACCAACACACTCTCTTCTTGAATGGCTCAGACCATCTTTTCTTTTCTCTTTTCTCTTTTCTTCTTTATTTATTCATTCCTTCATTCATTCATTCATTCATTTGATCAATTATCAGATTGTTATCTGTCAAAATATATAAATCACGAAACAAAACACAGCACATTTACAAATCCACACAACTATCATATTCTAAAAATGAGTAGAGGTAATCAAAGAGATAAAGCAAGAGAAAAGAACTTAAAAAAACAAGGTCAAACTAAAAAGAAGCATACTGGTGATCCAAGAAAAAGATTAGAAGAAAATGCTCAAAAGATAAGAGACAAACAAGCTGCTGGTATGTATTTTTAATAATTAATATCATTTTCATTTACTTCATAATCATTTATTATATTATATTACATATTCTTATTATATATAGTATACTAACTTTGAATCTCTACTTAATTATTTATTAATTATAGCCGCTGCAAAGAAAGCTGCTGCTGCTGCTGAAACAGCTAAATAATAATAATAATCTAAAATTATTTAAAATCAAATTCCCAAGTTTTACTCTTTAATCATCTCKAAAGTTATTGACTTTTTCTTTCAATTACTTAAATTTCTTTTGAATAAACCTAAATGGCTTTACTAACTAACTAACGACCTAATTATATCTTTAAATATATTGTATTTATGAATAAAATTAGGAATAATGATCATAGACTTAAATATTACATAGAAAAAAATAAATCTTAATTTCAATTTTACTTTTAATTTTTGATTCTAGTTTAACTTTTCTTACTTGTTCCAAAATTAGATAAATTAAACATTGACATTAAATCATTATCACCATTATTATCATTATTACTTCCAGTTTTTTTCTTAAATTTTATTCTATTACTTCCTTTATTTCCTTTTCCTTTTTCAATTCCATTTTCATTTCCATTTTCATTTCCATTTTTACTCAATTTATTCTCTTTGATTCTCAATTTATTCAATTTTTTTTTCTCTTTTAAATTATTTTTTAAAATTTTATCATTTTCAATTTTTTTTAAAATATCAGTATTATCACTTTTTAAAAAAWTTTTTTTTTCTTCTTCTTTTTTCTTTAACTCATTATAAACGAATTCAATTCTTTCTTTAATTTCTTCAACACTTATATCTTTTGAATTTTTATTATCATTATTTATAGAAATATTTAATCTTTCTAATTTATTAAAATGTTGTATGGAATTTATATGATTTAAAAATGATAAATTATCTTTAAATGTTAAATTACAATATTCACAATAAAATCCAATTGATTTACCTTTATGAGTATTTAAAGAAACTGATTGATCAATAATGATCTCTTTATTTAAATTCAATCCAAAATTCAATGAATCTCTATCAATATCTGTTTTAATTTCAGTCAAATTAGTATCACTCACTTGATTTTTATTATTATATCTTTCTTTAGCTGCTTTGGCATAAGCTTCTTTATTCCATGATCTTCTGCCAAAAGTATCAACACTAATCAACTCTGGAGATTCATCCTTTTCCTTGGCTATACCTTTACCCTTACCTTTATCTTTGCTGTTATCTCCATTCATCTCATTCTAAACTGTTTCCAAATTACTTCTTCTTCTTCTTCTTCTTCTCCATCATCCTCTATTGTGATTATTTCCTTTATTCTTTCCTTTTCTTTCTTTATTTTGTTATTTTTTTATTTTCAATTTCCCACACAAAAGTCACGTGCTCGCTTTTGTGAAATTTTGAAAATTTTTAGTGAAATATTTCAAATTAACACAGATCGCGAATTAATCGCTTTAAGAAACATTATTAAAACACATTGAAAATATATTTCTTTTTATTATTAATAATCGAACTCACTTATTTAAAGTCATTAAAAAAGAATATATCATTAGTAACTTATTCTAATAAATTTAGATTAAGAAATCAAAAAAAAAGGAAGAAAAAGAAAATTTAAAATAAAATAAATTTATATTCAAAATGAGACCAATTATGTTAAAGGGGCACGAAAGAGCTCTAACACAAGTTAAATATAATAGAGAAGGTGATTTAATTTTATCTGTATCAAAAGATAGTGTTGCTTCAATATGGTATTCTTTTAATGGTGAAAGATTAGGTACTTTAAAAGGTCATATTGGTACCATTTGGTCAATTGATATTTCAAATGATTCAAATTTCGCAATTACTGGTTCTGCTGATTTTTCTGCAAGATTATGGAGTTTAAAAGATGGTAAATGTTTATTTAAATTTAGTTTTGATACTCCAATTAGAAGAGTTGAATTTAATTCTTTTAATAATAATCAAGTTTTATTAGTTTCTGATGAAGTTATGGGTATTAATGGTACTATAACTTTATTAAATTTAAATTTAGATTTAAATAATGAATCTGAATTAACAAATCAATCAAAAGAACCTTTATTAATTATAGAAAGAAAACCAGATTTTAAAAAAATTACTGTTGCAGGTTGGTCTTATCTTGGTAATTATATTATTGCAGGTCATTCTGATGGTACAATTTCAAAATATGATAGTAAAAATGGTAATTTTATTTCTTCAATTTCCGCTCATACGGGAACAATAACAGATTTACAATTTTCAAAAGATAGAACATATTTTATAACTTCTTCAAAAGATAAATCTGCAAAAATAATTGATGTTGATAATTTAAAAATTTATAAAACTTTTGCTGCTGATGCTCCAATGAATTCCGCTGCAATAACCCCAGTTAAAGATTTTGTTATATTAGGTGGTGGTCAAGAAGCAAGAGATGTTACTACAACTTCTTCTGAACAAGGTAAATTTGAAGCTAGATTTTATCATAAAATATTTGAAGATGAAGTTGGTAGAGTTAAAGGTCATTTCGGTCCTTTAAATTATGTTGCTGTTCACCCTCAGGGTACTGGTTATGCTTCTGGAGGAGAAGATGGTTATGTTCGTGTTCATGTTTTTGATAAATCTTATTATGATTTTCTTTATGATGTGGAGCGTACTGCTAATTCAACTATAGTTTAATCAATAAATTATAAATCAATAAATTGTAATCAATAAATTTTTATTTATCATATTCTATTGGAAGGGAAAGAAAAATCTTAAATCTTAAATCTTAAATCAATCTGTAATTCAAAAAATAAAGTAACCTTACAATGTTTTTTTTTTGCTTTTTTTATTTTTTTTTTTTCATTTACTCTAATAGCCATGCATGTTTATTTTAACTATATACATTTACAAACCAATATCAATATGATATTGCCCATTTATATTTTTTTATAGTGAACTTATATCATTAAGTGATTTAAGAACAAGCAATTTATCTACAGTATTAAAATAATCAAATATATCAGTTCCTCTAAATTCATCAGCTTTTTCAATTTCCAGATTTCCCAAATTCTCAACTTTAATTAATTTATCAATAATTTTAATATCTTGTTCAAATTTTATAGATTCTGCAAGATTTCTTGGAAAATTTATAATTAAAAATTTTTTATTTTTTTCTTTATTTTCATTATAAATTTTTATAATTTCATTTTTAATAACTTTTACTTTAATTGTTTCTGGTATTTCTTTATTTAAATTTTCACATTGTTTTATAAATTCACCATATTGAGAATTAATTCCTTTTTGTTTTTCAATTTCAATTAAATCTATTGGATTGATTAAAATTGTATCTTTTTTCAAATTTTTCAAAAAATCTTTTGATTTTAAATCTCTTGAAGCTAATAAATTAATCTCAATATCATTTTCTTCAAATGCTGTTTTTTTTCTTCTTAATCCATTTATTTCATTTTCAAAATCCTCTTCAGTTAATGCTTTAATTCTTGGCTCATCAACTTTTTTAACTGTAAATGAAATTGCAGCCCAACTTAATAATGATAATAAAACAAAATAACGAAGTTTTGGAGTTGAATTTTCTGGATTTACTTTCTTGGAACTTGATGTTGAATAACTTTTGAAATTCTTCATTCCATATTTATAATTATATGAATTAAATCTTATTGATTTGTCATTATTCATCAAAGCTTTTTTAAAACTTGATCTTACAATCGTGGATGGAACTTTAAACATTACTTTTAATATTTCCTATTCTAAAACTTTTATTAGTAGTCCTTTGAAGTAATCAATATTTCTGTAGTTTATTATTGAATAAATTCTCATTTATTTACAGAAACCTTCAACGCTTTATGAAATTTATTTATTTTACCATTTTCAAACGCCGCTTTGAAAAGAACCGTTTATTTGTATTGGATACAGCTCCAGGCAAAAAATCTCAGTGCTTTTTTCTAAATCCGAAAATGGCCTGATAAAAATAATCAGAATTCTGAATGAAAAGAAAATTAATTAATGTTTATTTTTTTTATCTCAGGATGTTTGAAAAGCATTCAATCAATGGTGTATTTTGGAATATAAATTCAGAACTAGAAGCTTAGATGACCTTTTGATGCATTTAGAATATACTTCTTTCATAAAGATAACGTCATTAGCAAATATGAATTGTCATTAGCAAATATGAATAAATTTACTCAGCAAGCTTCAAGATTTCTGTTTGATAAAGGAAAAACTAAATTGTCAACTGATTAGATTGCCTATAGTATATTTTTTTTTTCAAAGAAAACTATTTTAAGAAAAGTCTACAATTCAAATTTCGTAACACAATAAAATCATAAAATTAAGGGTTAAAAAAAAAAAAAAAAAAAAGCATTAAAAAAAAAAAAAAAAAAAATAAAAATAAAAATTATCATAAATTTAAGCTGAATCATCAGTACGAGTACAACCAGATTTAGCAGTGATTTCACTTGGGCAAACAACTCTTTCAAAAGACATACTTGGATTATCTGCACCTTCAAACCAGTCAAATCTAAATTCACAACCAGAATCAATGTCTTCTGGTAAGTCTGCACAACCAGTTTCTGCTGAAATTCCACCATATTGTTCACCCCAAGTGTAACCAGAACCATATTGAGTAGTACAACCGGAATATATACCTTGGCCTCCACCTGGTAATGCAATATCGAATTGGTTTGATCCTAAATCTGAACCAGTATTAGTAACTTGAACGACCATGGTCTTTCCGGAAATTGCAGTTGATGTAAATGTCAATTTGTAACATGAACAACAAGTATCAGATTCATCATTATCTGAAATATAAGCAGCTGCAAAACCATAAGCTAAATCGTCTGAAACTTCCCATGGTTGTTGATCATTACACATAAATGCAGTACCGCCAGTACATCCACTTGCTGCGTCAACTCCTAAAACGGTAGTTCCATCAGAAGAACAAGCATTAACTGGGCTATCAACATCAGCTTTACCAGACCATGAACAGGATGGTTTACAACAATCCCAGTATCTTGTAGTTACACCASTACCWGAAGCACCTGCACTAACAACATCAAATGTTGGATCATTTGCAGATGATGAGGTAGAAGTTGCTGTAGCAGCTGAAGATGAAGCACTTGAAGAAACAACAGATGAAACTTCAGCAATTGTACTTGATGAAGTTAAAACAGCGGATGAAGAAGATAATGAAGAGGAAGTTGTAACATCTGCAACTAAAATAGTTGATTCAGCAGCTTCAGAAGATGATTCAATTGAAGTATTTTCAATAGAAGATGATGATTCGATAGAAGAAGTTTCAATAACTGATGAAGTTAAATTGGAAGCAGTTGAAAATTGAAAGAAACTTTCTGAACTGGTTTCATATTCATTAGTTTCATTACCACCAAAATCRGCAGAGGAAACCATTGAAAAGTTACCGAATGAGAATGAACTTGCACTATTTGTAGTAACAGTTGTTGGAAGTGTAACTGTTTGGAATAAAGTAACTGAAGTATCACTTTCTTCAGTGACGGTGCTAACAATTGAGTCAGATTCTGAATTTAATAATGTTTGAGATGTAGGAGTAGCTGAAGCATATGCATAAGTAAGATTACTACCTGAAGTTGCAATTGGATTTGATGAAGTTACAGAAGAATTATAATTTGCAACTGCAATAAATGTACTATTTGCAGCATATGTTGAAGTTTCTGCATATGTACATTGATGATAATAATCATTTATTGATACACACTCATATCCATCTTCACAACAAGTTGCACCAGTCCAACTTGAACCACCACATTGATAATATAATGGAACACAAGATTCCGCTTTGGATTTAATTAATAATGTAGCTAATGTAGCTAAAAAAGTTAATTTAATTGACATTTTTCTGTTTTTTAAAACTTTTTTTTATTTTTCTTAAATTGAAAATTTGTTATATTTTCTCTTTTTTTCGTTATTTTTTGTTTTTTTTTTAATCTGTTTATTGAAAACTGAAATTAAAATTTAAAGGAATGACTAAGTAAGATAATAATTATTATAATTAATTAAAATCTTTAATAAACTATTGTTATATTAAATGAATGAATGTAGTTTATTTTGAAAATTTGTTCGTTATACAAAATATTTCTAATGTTAATTAAAATTAATAGATATAAAGATAAAAAAATTGAAGGAGKAAAAAGAAATATAATTTATTTGTATTAACTGAAGGAAATTATCCATCTTTTATAATTTTCATAAAGGCTCAGCACGTAAAATAAAAATTGGAATAATGTTATGTTAACATTTCATAAGCAAATTTTAAATTTCTGATATTTTAGAAAAGCAACTATTTCAAGTTCAGATTTGTTTATCAATTWAATAAAATTTGACTATTTTATTATTATTTTCAATACTGATTATTGAAACTGTAGTAATTATTAAATAGACATACCTATTTAGCTATTTTATTAGGATTGATTTACAAATTAAAGTTTGTGTGAATTGAATATGAACTATGAAGATTATTTTTCAGTTTAATATTTCTTTATTATTACTTACAAAAAACAATATTTGCTTTCTTTTTACTAGTAACTTAGTTTGAATAAATTTGAAATCGATTATCTTTTCATAAGAATGCACGTTTTTGAAGAATACTGATATTGAAGTTAAAGAATATTTTCATACCATTTGGTAAAGGTACATTGTTACAAGTAAAAATTTACAGAAAAAATCGTAAATCGGATCCTAGAAGGTTCAATTAATTCAGGGAAATTTTATGAAATTAAGGGGAAATGATAATTAAATTCATTTCAGAAGAACTAGTGATCGTCATACTGAAGAGAAAGAAGCTGAGAAAATAGCTGGAAGTTATTAAAGATTAAAAATTAACAATTGTCCCAAATTGAAGAATTTGCTCAAAAAAATATTTCTGAAATAATGTGAACAGGAACAGTGAATATTTGGAAAACAATGAAATCCAGAAGGAGTTGAATAAAAAATATTCACTTGAGACAAGCTTTCTGAGAGTGCAATTAAGTTAGAGAATAGTATTAGTATGGGGCTAGAAGCTAGTCTGCTCTGTTCCACTGCGATCCGCGACATTTCCTAACAAATAGACTGTTGTGGCCAAAAGCTTGGGTCTTCTATGAAGTTTTTGTTAGCAAATCAAAAACTATAGGGCTCTTGATAACACTAGGGCTCTTTAAAAAATAGGGCTTTAAGCTTAGATGTTGAAACAATAAAATCGGATCCGTTTAGAGAAGGGGTGTCCTGGTTTTAGTCAGTTTAATTTCTTGGCAAAAAAACTTTGTTCTTRTAACCAAGAAAAACGAGCGAACCCTGAAAAAATTAAGTCTTTCATACCTGGATTATAATTTTTCAATCAAATAAACTAAATGCATTCTCTAAGTTTCATTCGTTATTTGATCTTTTTAGAGAAAAAATCACCCATTATTAATGCTGGGTATTTTATTATYTAAGAAATACATTATTAGGCTAATTCTAATTATCTTAATATTGAAATRAAATTATTTTTATCACTTTAAATAACTTTTTTGAGGTTTATTCAATATTTATCTTTTCTAGAGGAATAAATAACATTTGAGTCCAATAATATATTTATCAAATTTTTAAATAAGATACTCAATGAATGAATTACCGAAAGGTTATTCTCTCAAAAAAAAATTTAAATGCCGGTAATTAAAATAAATAAAAGTAAATTACAGTCTATCCAGCCAATTAATAATTGGAAGTATTGAAGTTAATACAAAATCTATCAAGTTTGTTTGTTAATAAATTAGTGTCAGCTAGACAAACGACATAATTTTGCAAAATAAAATAATATTATTCTTACTTAATGACAAAAAAATTACTGAGCTGTTTATCAAAATAATTGAGTTTTTTCTTCATTGATTAAAATAAATATTTCTTTAAGAAAAATAGAGTAGATGGTCCTCTAAATCTCATAAGTCAATAAAACTATATTCAAAAAAAACACAATTTTATTAAATAGTGAAATCATTTCTCGGTGTTTATTATTTTTCAAATCTTCTTGAAACAGGCCAAAGCCATATGCCATTTAAGATTTAGGATCTTCATTGTTTATCCTTACAAGCTTTTTAAGCGGTTTTTTTGCCTAATTTTGTCTTGAAAAACAAAATACTCAATATTTGTCYGTCTCACTATTTCTTTTAAGGGATTATAACCTCAGGTTTGTTATAAGCCAAAAAGGAATTGAAAAAAAGTATTCAGATATTCTTTCTTCATTTCATTCTTTCGTAATGGTAATATTTGCTTGRAAAAGAGAAATTAGTTATTTCACATTTCAAATATACCAGAATTTTTTTCGTAAAATGATAAAATTTTTGCGAACATTTTTTTTCAAAAATTTCTTCCATGACTTTTTTTCCTAATGTTTATCGAATAATTGCTCAAAAAAATATGATTGTTAGATTTTAGATTCAATAGCTATGAATGAGATTTCAAAAATGAATTCTCAAACAATTTCTTAAAGAATATTTTTCAAAACTGATAAAAAATAAAAAGATTCTTTTAACCTTACAATACTTTTCAGTATCCTGGTATTAAATATCTACTAATATGATTGTTTGAAGTTTTAATATTCTTTAAATGATCAAATTTTAAACTTGTGAGCTGAAAATGTTWACTAAACCATTTTTAAAAATCAATATAAATTCATGAGAGTTTCTTTCGAATTTCAAAATTAATTAATCTGGAATATCTATTAAATATCATCTATTATTTATTTACTATTAAAATTTATTAATTTTAAACAATAAATTCGATTTTTAGCTACATTAAGTTATTTCTTAATTAATTAAATTACAGTCACTCCTTTAAAACCCTTTGTTTCTCAAACCATTTTTATATTCAGTAATTCATTCTGCTTATAAATTTATATTACCCAATTATCTAAAATACTAAGAAATTTTTTCTAAAATGCATTTTCAATACTCTGTTCTTTCTGCAGTTGCCTTATATTTAGTTAAAGCAAAAGCTGCAACTTCTTCTGGCTCTTGTGCTGCATTATATTATCAATGTGGTGGTTCAAATTGGTCTGGAGCCACTTGTTGTCAAGAAGGTGAATGTATTAGTCAAAATGAATATTATTACCAATGTTCTTATACTAATACTGATGAAATTACTTATGATTCTGCTTCAACAGTCGCTATTACAACCTCAACAGCTGATGCATCTACTACAGCAGCTAACACTGCTGTTGAAACAACCTCTGCAGCCGCATCAACAGCTGTCACAAGTGAGGTCGAAGCTTCATCATATGTTGAAACAACTTCTTCTGCTGAAACAACTTCTTATGTTGAAACAACATCATCTGTTGAAACCGTTGCTGAATCCTCAAGTTATGCTGACACTACTTCTTCTGTAGTTATTTCGGAAACTACTACAAGTGCAGCAGAATCAACTTATGAGACTTCTACCAGTACTTATGATGAAACTGCTGCAGCTTATGAAGCATCAAGCTCATCAACCGAATCTTCAACTTCCACATATTCTGCTGCTTCAACCTTTTCAACCTCTTCAACAACATCAGTTGCAATTGCGGAATCTTCCACAGCTTCAGCAACTGCTTCTGCAGCCTCTTCTGATTCAAGTTCTTCTTCAACTGATACTTCTTTCTCAGTCATTAGTAGTGGAGCTTCTGGTACTGGTACTACCACCAGATACTGGGATTGTTGTAAACCATCCTGTTCATGGTCTGGTAAAGCTGATGTTGATACCCCAGTCAATGCTTGTTCTTCTGATGGAACTACCGTTTTAGGTGTCGATGTTGCTAGTGGATGTACTGGCGGTACTGCATTTATGTGTAATGATCAACAACCATGGGAAGTTTCAGACGATTTAGCTTATGGTTTTGCAGCTGCTTATATTTCAGATAATGATGAATCTGATACTTGTTGTTCATGTTACAAATTGACATTTACATCAACTGCAATTTCCGGAAAGACCATGGTCGTTCAAGTTACTAATACTGGTTCAGATTTAGGATCAAACCAATTCGATATTGCATTACCAGGTGGAGGCCAAGGTATATATTCCGGTTGTACTACTCAATATGGTTCTGGTTACACTTGGGGTGAACAATATGGTGGAATTTCAGCAGAAACTGGTTGTGCAGACTTACCAGAAGACATTGATTCTGGTTGTGAATTTAGATTTGACTGGTTTGAAGGTGCAGATAATCCAAGTATGTCTTTTGAAAGAGTTGTTTGCCCAAGTGAAATCACTGCTAAATCTGGTTGTACTCGTACTGATGATTCAGCTTAAATTTACTAAGAAATTATTGTATCGTACATTTTTTCTTGGTAAGATCATTTTATTTTATTGTATATTAATTAATTATAATATTAATATTTATATACTTAGTTTTATTTATTTATATATATTTAGCTTAAATTTTAAATTATTCATTAATTATTTGTTATTATTAATTTTTAGTTCTTTTTTGGTTGTTGATTTTTCTTAATACAATTATTATTCTTTTTTTTCATCAGTTATTTTCAATTTCATTTGTAAAAAAATATTATTCAATATATTTACTGTTAATAACTTGCAGTAATTAATTATGGTATATTCATARCCTCGGTTAAAGGTACTTAAAGCTATAATTAAATTGATAAGAATTGGAAAAAGAGTCCAGATATACGGTACTCGTTGTAATCTGTCAAAAATTAATTTTCATTGAAAATGTCTGAGAATTTAACGTTTACTTTCTCACTTTTTCATTTACTTCCAATTTCTCGATATTTATTGAAAATCAATGAAATTTCAATATGAAATAATTTAATTGAATCTAATTCAGTTTATCAATTTTGGAAAATATGAAATTAGTAAATTGAAATAATTTTTTTGATAAGAAAATTTATTATTTTAATATGTCAGATATCGAAGATTATCTTGATAGGGTAAAATAATAAAACGAAGATTAGGATGAAAATTATGAAATTTTGAAATGTTTTAAACGTTTTAAAATATTAAGTTTTGCCCATGATATTAGGCTTAATTAAATGAGGGCAAAAACAAGGCAAAAGTTGAAATGGGTGAGTATTATATTGGGCATTCTCATATTGAAATGTAAAAATGTAAGTTTTCAGCATTGTTAATGTTAATGTTGATGTTAGTGGAGTTTAATTGAGGAATGTGAAAAAAATGAAAGAGAATTTGATTTAAAGCGTGTTTTAGGTTAATGAAGATCAGGGACAACCCTCCTAGAAACTTGTCCAAGGAAATATGTCTGGACAAATCTTTGGGACGGGACACTGGTGCAAGACTTTGGGGCAAAGAAGTGTCCTCGATTTAACATGGGACAATATTGTTGTTTTAGTGAATAAAAACGCGTTTTATTTATTCGAATTTTAAGTGCAATAATTTATTATTATTATTATTGTTATTGTCTTGAAATCAAGAAAGATCAAATGATTTATGAAGCACTCATCACTTGATTTGATGACTTGATTAGATCATTTAATTGGATCATTTTATAARAAGGATCATTGAATTCAATAATAATTAAGTGGTTATAGATTCGTATTGAAACACTACTAATGCTTCTTATTATTATTAGCACTTTCGGGACTTCTGGTTTTATTCTTAGTAATTATCAGATCAGGTTATTTAATTGAAATTAAAATTCCATTTCAATAAAAACATTAACGTTTGATAACCTATTGGTTAAAAGTACTTAATTACGCATATTTCAAATAATTTTTTTTCAATTCCCGTTGATATTTACATTTTTTCGCGATTTTTATTATTTTATCAGTTGAAAAATATAYATTTAAATTTTATTTTTTAATCTTCTTTAATGCATAATCGAAATTGATTTCAAGAATTATTTCAATTATTTTAAATAAAAATAAGATGATCCACTTAATTGGCGACTGATCCGTTGTACTGCTCCGCGTTGAGGCGTATTCAACGCGATATTGCGCCACCATAGTTAAAATTTCTTCAGCATTTGCAATTAACATGCTCCAWTAGAAAATGAAAATAAATTCCAGTAGATCAAAAGAAATTAATTGGAAAAATTAAAAGAAATAAAAAAACTAAAAGAAATGAGTGCCTCAAATTCTTTATTTTTCTTAGGTGCAAATAGTGCAAAAAAGTGCAAATAGTAGTAATTGGTTGTAAATTAAAGAAGATCCCAGAGAAAAGGGGGTGAGGCTCCCCTGAGAAACCAAACTGGAGTGCCATTGGCCACAGACACTGGAGACTCATACCAAAGATTCATATTTTTCGCCCTTGGTGAAGTGAAGCAAAGTGAAGTTGGAACAGTACCGAAGGGCAATTTGTTGTTGTGGAATAAAAGCGCGACAGAACGCGACAGTATCAATGAAACCATTTCAAACAAAGATCAAATTAATTAACTGATTTATTAAAGCAATTAACTACTATTTTGTGAATTAAATCTCGAATTATTTGAATCGGATACAATTGAATAGATTAATTGAATTAGATAGATAAATTAACTAATTATAAAAATAAGCAGTGTGAAGAAAAAGAAATTACCATTTGAAATTTGAAAAATCTTAGAAAAAAATGGAAGAAAGAGGCTGGTGTTACTCTGACAACAAGAGACAAATTGTGTAAAACACAAACGTTAGTATTGAAAACTGTTAACGTTGGTGAAAATTTATTATTAGCACGGTGCCGATCGTGCGCTGCYCCGCAGAATTATATTTTATATTTTTTTTATTAATTTTTTACTCATACTAAATTTGTATGTACTAAGAAAAAAAGTAGCAATTGAAAAATTCATGAATGAAATCAAGTTAATTTTCCAGTGCAGTGAAAAAGATGTCAAACTCTGAACTCTGAACTCAGAAGTGTGAAGTCAAGCAAAAAAGGAATAAAAAAAAATAACGATACCGGAGGGTTACCCAACACTAATATTAATACTGGAAGAGTCCATCTGAACTGTGATCTCATAATTATCATATCATAATGTGAATTATACACTTAGGCACTAGATACGCACACACTAGACGCCTGTGGGTATCTATTGCCGTCCACACTGCTATTCTTTTACAAAGCCCTGTAAGATAGTATGAAGAAGATATTAAGATAATACTGGTGGGAGAAATTATGGCAATTACTTGATACACCAAGAAATACTGAATGCATTTAGCACGATCGCGATCYTCTGCATTTTGSTGCTGCCTGGCGCACATCCTACTGCTGGTTCTGCACGCAGTGTATGCTTGAGCGTCTACGTGAATCTCCACACTATCTAAAATAYTATTAAAAACATTAAAAATATTAAAAATAATTTCAAAAATAATAATAATAATCAAAACAATATCAATATTCTGATACCATCGCAGTTATCTGAAGTATCTCTCCTTAACTACAGTATTTACTACTATTACCACATACAACAGTGCTAAAGTAACATGGACTCCTCTGGATCAAACTTTACTTGAGTAAAATAGTGATAATGGATGGTTCTGTAGTAACTAGAATCAATTTATCAATTTATCACTTAATTAGTTAATTTAATTTACTACAGTGATTAATTAATTAATTCATTAATTCATTAATTAGTTAATCTTCCAGATTCAAATACAAAGAAATAAATTACAACTAAAATATAAATAGAAATAAAAATAGGTATTCAACCCTCCAAAGAATTCAAYTATTGCAATTATTATAAATAAATGTGTAACCGCTCTCAATTTTTCACTCGTTCTTGATTTTATTTTAATCTTTTAATCTTTTAATCTTTTATTATTTTAATATTTCAATACTTTCTAAATTTATTTCCCTTTATTCTACTTCACTTTATTTTAATTTATTTGCTTTTCACCCTTTAATTGATTTTGAAAATTGTCTTAAATCTCAATCATCTATTTATTGCTTTCTCACTTACTATTATTATTACTATTACTTTTCTACTATATTATATTATATATTATAACTATATATTATTATATATTTCTTTCTATATCCAATTATTATATCTTCATTTCTTTATAATTTAATTCACTTAATCAACCAATTTATCAACTATTATTATTATATTTCAAAAATGACTTCAACCACTGATATGTTAAAAACAGATTCAATCATTTCTATAGATTCAAAACTTCAAAAATCTGAAATCAAATTAAATTCAAATTCAATAAATTCAAAAATTACTAAAGACTCGAAGGATTTAAAAGATTTAAAAGATTTAGAAAATTTCAAAGACTCAAAAGATCTAAAAGACTTGAAAGATTTAGATGATTTTGCTGATAATCTCGATATTTCAGATTCTTCAGATTTAAATCATTTATCAGATTCAAGATCTTCAACTCCAATTGATTCTTCTTCAAGCACAACTACAAGTAATCCATCAACTACAATAAGATCAAATTCAAATAAAAATCTTAATATTGATTTACAATTATCAAAAATTAAATCTAATTTACCCCCAAGAAAACGTGCAAAAACTCAAGAAGAAAAAGAACAAAGRAGAATTGAAAGAATTTTAAGAAATAGAAGAGCTGCTCATGCTTCAAGAGAAAAAAAACGTAAACATGTTGAATTTTTAGAAAATTCTGTTAGTAATTTGGAAATTAATTTAAAAAATTCAAAATTTAGAGAATTAAAATTAATTGAATTAAATTCAATTTTAATYAAAAAATTTATTAATTTAGGTGGTAATATTAATGATTTAAATATTGATTATTCAATTTTAAATATAACTTCTGGTATTAATACTAATAATTCAAATAATAATACCTCTAATARTATTAATCATAATAAAGGTAATTCAATTTTAATGGATACTGAGTCAATTGAATTACCTAATGATATCTCAAATGATTTAAATGATTTAAATGAATTACAAGATTTATCTTCTTTAACTACATTACCAAACTTAACTGAAATTAATAATTCAGTTAAAAATGATTCTTTCGATGATGATAATGATGATGATTTTGAATTAAATCATTTGAAATCTTCATTATCTAATCAATCAGTTAAAACTGATTCTGAGAAATCATTAAACACAAACTCCAATAATAATATTGAAATTAAAATTGAAAATCAAATAAAAAATCAAATTGAGAATGAAATTGAAAGTGAAATCAAAAAAGAAAACGAAAGTAAAATTGAAAATAAAAATAAAATTTCAAAAATTTCTACTGAAAAATCAAAAAATTCACGTTCAAATAAAAGACAAAAAACTACTGTTAAAAAAGAAAATTCAATTTCAATTCCACCACCATCTTCTACTTCTACTTTATCTTCTACTTCTTCTTTCACTCCTTTAACAAGTCCAATTTCAATTTTAAATTCAACTAATCTAAACACTTCTAATATTTCGTTACCTTCCTCAAATTCTTCAACTTCTTTGAGAAATAACTCTTTAGATATTACTAATCATGATGATTTATGTAATTCTCCACCTTCTGTTTATTCTAATATTACATCCCCAGAATCTGAAAATTTATCAATYGATCAAGATTATCTTAATGATTTACCTTTAACTTTATGTTTACCAAACTCTAATGAATTTAATTTTAAATCTCAATTTAAAAATATTAATCAAATTAACCAATTAAATCAAATCAATCAAGTTAATCAAATCCAATTTCAACAAAATCAACAACAACAACAATTTTTCCATTCTCGTACAAAATCTCAAAGTCAAAATCAATTTCAATTTCAACAATTTAACAATATTAATAATATAAACAATCTTAATAATATTAATTTAAATTCAATTCAACTTCAAAATCAATTTCAAAATGATGTAAATAATTTAATTAATATCTCAAATATTACAACTAATTTAAATAACATTAACTCAATGAATAATAATAATAATATCTCTGAATTTTTAACTGACACTTATACAATTAATCAATCCATATTAAATAGCAGGTTGCATAATCCAGCAGTGATTATCAACTTTTTTTTCCATTTCCTTTATCATTTCCTTTTTTGTATTTATCTTCAAAAATTTCTAATATTAAATTTATATTTTTCWGAAAAAACCTTTATCATATTTAGTTGATTTGATTTCCATGTTTAAGTTTAAGCTTTTTTTTCATTTTTTAAAATAGGCTTATTAAATCTGGAAGTTAATTCTCAATGTTTTGATTTGTTTTTTTATGAAAATTTATTTTTTTTATTTGTTATTTTTTCGTTCAACTACCCTTTTGTTTCTCCCTTGGCCAGCAGCGCCAGCTAATTCTTTTAATGTGGATGATTTTTTGTTATTCGATTAAGTTAAAAATTCTTATTCATTTATTCATTTTGTTTATTTAAATTTTTATTTTTTAATTGATTTAATGAATTATTCATTAGATATTTTTTTTTTAAAACACAATTTTAATTTTCAATAATTTCAAAACTAATTAAGGAAAAGAGCATTATGGTCTCCTCTATTTCTTTTTTAGTTTTTAATTCAATTATTTTAATGGTGTTCTTTAATTTCAATTCAATCTTTAATTCCTTATAAATTTATTTAATTGTGGTTAATATTGTTCCCTTTGAAAATTATATTGATATATTTTAATTTTTAAATTATTTATATCGCGAATCATGTGGCGCGTTAAGTTCTAAATCTCTTTTTGTTTCTTTCCTGCGACTGGGCTCTTGCTGATATAATAATTTTTTCATTAATTTCAATTTAGTTTTTATACCACATTTTTATATTTTTGTTCAATTGTTAATTTTTAATTTTGGATTACAAAAAAAATCCTTTTATAATTTTTTTAGTCTTATACTTTACTGATAAGAAAAAAAGATTAAAAACTTAGAGTCAATCATATTTTTATTGTTTTATAATGTTTATTTTATTTATTTTGTTCTGTTTTGTTAATCTTTGTTAATCTGTTATTTTTTGTTATTTTATCTGTTGCATTTGGGTTGTTGGTTAAAAATTAGAAAAAATTATGAAAAGTTTAAATCTGCAATAGGATTTATAAAGATGTTAACAAAATATTTTTAAGATTTCTTTTATGTGTAAATATCCTTCCTTTTTCTTTGTATTTTTGTTTTATTACTTTATTATTTGTTTTTCGTTTTTATATTTTTTTAGTTTTACATTTTTATTTTACTTATATCATTGCTTTTTAATTTAATATTTTATTTATTACAAAAACCCTTTATCGTTGAGATAATAAAGTAACTTACATTAAAATAGAATRGTCATTTATTTACCTGCTTGTTTGATTATTTTATTTAGTTGAAATTCATTCAATTTCTGTTCGATTTTAGATATGTAATCGTCAACATGAGAGCATAGCATTTTCAATCTATAATTACATTCCGAAACTTCGTTATTATAAGTTTTTATATTGTTATCAATATTTTTTTTGATTGATTCAATTTTCAAATTATTTGACTGAATTTTATTTAATTTTAGATTTTTAATATTTGAGATTTTATTGAAATTTTCTTCAAATTCATTTTGTTTTTTAAATTTTAATAGATTTTTTTCATTAATTGAATTATTTAACTTTGAGATTTTTTCTTCAATTCTTTTCTTTTCAATTAAATTAATCTTTATTGAATTTTCAATTTTATTCAAAGTTATATATCTTTCTTGTAAAGTTAAATTCAATTTTTGAAAGTTATCAAATAATTTTGTAAAATTTTTTGAAATATTTTGATTAATTTCATTTGAAATTGATAAAATTTCATTAAGAAATTTATTCAAAGATAATATGTTTTCAAAAGTTATTTTATAATTTGAATTAATCAGTTCATTTTCTTTGATTTTTTTTATTAAATTTTCTAAATTTTGTTTTGAAATTTGAATTGAATTAATTTCACTTTCGGAATTCAAAAARTCAAATTTATTATTATTCATTAAAGATTTTGAATAATCGTTTTTTAACTCTAGTATATTGTTATTTGACTCTTTTGATTGATTTTCATTGAGTAAAATATTTTCATTATTGATATTGATATCATTTTGATCATTTCTAATTGGGGAATTGTTATTATCATTAATAAACTCATTTTCAATATYATTATCATTTTGAAATTCATTAAATGGATAAGTAATATTTGATAAATTTAATAAAGATTTATAATTTGAAAAAGTTTGAATATTTTTATCTAAATTTTTAGTTAAATCTTTATAATTATTTAATAATTGTTTTTTCTTAGTTTTATAATTTGCTTTATCTTCACTTAAAGAGTTTTGAGTTAATTGTAAATCTTTTAATTTTTTTTCAATTTTCATTACATTTTTCTGTAAAATTATAAATTTATTATCAAAATTTTCGTCATTTTCATCATTTAATTCATTATCATTATTCATTATTTCATTTATATCATCTTGATTTAAATCTATATCTAAATCATTAGTTAGATCTTGATTATTGTGATTTGAATTATCTAAAAGATTAAAATCATTATAATTTTTTTTTGAATTCATTAAATCATTTGAAATATTGATTAGATTATTTAAATTTGAATAATAATTATTATAAAATTTTATAAATTTATTAATTAAAAACTTTTCATAGATATTTTTTTCAATTTTATATTTAAATTTTGCAAAATTTATAATTCCAGATAAAATTTTAATTAATTTAATCTCAATATTATCTAAAATTATTGAATTATTATGATTATTCGTGAAATTATTTGTGAAATTATTCGAATTTGATAATTTATTTTGTTGATAAGTATATAAAGTTGAGAAATCTTTTGAAGAGAAATCAGTTATTGATATTTTAATAAAGATTTGTTGTAATTGTTTATGCTTTAAGAAAATTTCAAAACCTGAAGAGTTCAAATTTATTTTTTGATTATTTATGTTATTATTATTATTATTGAAATTGAAATTGAATTGATTAATATTTGAGTTTGAATTGTTTTTGAGATCTAATAAATCATCGGATATTATTGGATTAACAAATAAGTTATATATCTGATTATATAGTAAATCTATTATATCTTCTAGATCTGGATTTATGAATATTGATTGTGGTATAATTATACCCATATCTTGAAAGCATTGAATAATTTCTTCTCGATCTAAAATCGGAAAAAAAGTTGTTTGTTGGGACATTTATAGACTTGATTATATATTTTGAAAGGGTATTTGATATTGAATGTGGTTTCTGATTGAATTTCCTGTTATTTGTTGGTTGTTTAAAATAGTTTCAAGATAGTTTTAATGAATATTTGAATGATAAATGATAGTTTTCTTGATATTTAATCTTGTTTATATCAATTCTATTTAATTGATTTCGATAAGTTTATTATTTTTATTATTGTTTTATTCAAAAAAGTAAACAACAGAATCTCAAACCCACAAAAATGGCTCCAAAAGCGGAAAGATCATGTGACCACTTGTCACATGACGCGTTTTCTCCAACATTCATTTTATTTTATTTTTGAATTTAAAAATAGAAACAAAATCCAAAAAATATAAAAGAGAGCTTTAAATTTTGAAAATTGTGTCAGTGCGTAATAAAATTATAGAAAAATTTGAAAATCTTAGAAAATCCTCAATTAATTGTTAATATGAAGTGAAAACTCCGGAAAAAGAATTCCCCCCTGCGGCAGCTGCCTCGACAATGAAATAAAGAAGCGTTGGAATCTCAAAAAGCGCGTCTCATTTAGATTTTGTTAACGTTATTAGATTTGAATTAATAAAAAATTAAACTGATTTCAAATTGGTTATAAATTGATCTTAAATTGTTCTTAAATTGATTATTAGAAATATATTAAGAATTGATCGGTTGCCAGGCAACAAATCTGAGATTGTGTGGATTCACAATGTACTCACAATCTCTTAACCGGTAAGTTCTATTTATTGAGGGTTTTTAAAATGGGACGACGCGATTGAAGTTCAGGACAATCATTCCGCGGGTAGAGAATTGCGCAAAATTAAATTCTGTCCCACCTGTAAAAATTGCGTGCATTTTGTCGATCACGCTGAACACAAGCACAAAAGCCTTCTAAGGTTAAAAGCTCACGCAAAAGCTAAGGCATTTAAAATGTTAGCTGCAAGAGGAGCGCGAGTGAGTGTGCAAATACGCATGGGACAAGCTAACTTTCCGAATCGGGGAATGGGCATCTGACAATGGAAATAATTTTATTTTGCAACCTGAATTTTTTGCAAAAAAGTGAAAATGAAAGCTGAATTTTTGTAAACTGAGAAAGTGAGAAATGAAAAAGAGAGAAAATGAAGAAATTGAATAAGTGGAAGAAAACGAAGAAAATGCTAACATGAAAATGGTCCAAGCTGGAGCTGAAGCTGGCCCAGAACTGATGATTCTTATAGGTATTATTACAGCTATTACTATTGGTATTACTACTGGTATTATTAGAATTGTTATTATTTTCCTTAGATTTTGCAACACCTTTTTAAACCATCTTTTACTTGTTTTGTCGTATTTTTATAATCTATTTTCAATCTTTTATCAAATCACCAATATTTTTATTTTTTTATCTTTTTATCTCTTAATCTTTTTGTCTTTTTGTCTTTAGTTCTTGGATAAATCAATTTTTTAATTGAATAATTCTTTTCTACCTATCAGCTAATAGTAGTCTTCAAAAGAATTCAATAATAACCAACCTCACTCATTTYAAAATTTTATTACTTTTCAATCCTTTTACTAATCACCTTCAATAATATTAGCTTCCTGATTGATTATATTCATATCATTTCATTCATTTCTTTTCCAAATTAGATATAATCCTTAGTCCCATTTTTTTTCAAAGAAATTAAATAAATAAATATTATTCATAATTTTTCATTTTGGTTTTATTCTCTCCTTAATAAAAAAAATAAATTAAATTTTAATTCAATCAATATTTGCTATCTATCTTAAATAAATCTCAAATGACATTTAATCATAGCTCATAAAAATAATAACCTAAAGGATAATCAAAAGAATAATAATAACAATTTTGCTCAAAGTAATAATAAATATAATAACACTAACAATTTCCATATCAATAATAAATAATTAATAATAAGAAATAAATCAAATTTATTTCATAGTCTTTCATTAATTCAAATATAATTTATTTTCATTTCTTTTCTTAATATCTTATTAGCTTTCAATAACTAGAGATAAATAAATAAAACTTCAAATCCTTCTTCATTGTGTCCTTCATTCATTTGTTTATTCATTCGTTTACTCATCAGACAAATTATTCTTTTCAAAATAACATCAAAATAATTTAATTCAATTTATTTCCTTAATTTACTTATTTATTTAAGTTATCATTCCCATAAAGTTGATTTTTATTTCATAAATTAATTAACTAAGTCATTCGCTTTCCATTATCAAATTCAATTCATATTCATTAACTCATTCATTCATAAAATCCCTCGTTTATAAATTTTTTTTTACCAATTAACTTAAATGTCTAATCAAGATCAAAATTTGAATAAAAAAGATTCAAAAGAGTTTAAAGATCAAAATTTAAATTTAAATCCAAATCCAAATTCAAACCCAAATTTAAATATTAATCCATCTTCTGATCCAAACATTAATCAAATTCATTCTTTTACACATTCTTTCCAAGATTCTCCTCCTTCCATAACTCATTCAGCAAATGATTCAGTCAATGTTAGAAGTCCAATAAGAGATAGATTTAGATCTATAATTTCAAAAGCAACAACAAGATCAAGTAGATCAAGCAGATCTCCAACAAAATCAGGAAATAGAAAATCTTTTGAAGTTTTTTATAATTCTTCTCAACATAATTTAATCTCAAATATAAATTCAAATAATTCAAATATTACAAATATAGATTCAAATTATTTATCAACCGAAAATATAAATAGTAATAGTAATATTAATTATAATGATGATACAATAAATAGAAATACCTCTTTAAGTACAAATAATTCAACTTTATCCTCAAGTTCTGATATCATTACAACTTCTCCATTACCAAGTAACTCAATTATTGATTTAGATGATGATTATGAATATTATAGATATTATTACAATTATCATCAAAATCAACATCAAACTCATAATTCTCATTTAATTGAAAATTTAGATCCTTCAAATAACAATAATTCAAACAGTAATTCAAATGATAATTCAAATAATAATACAAGCAGTAGTAGTAATCAAAATTTAGCTACTTTAATGCAATTTCATCATGATCATCAACTGCAACAAAGATTACATCATAATAATAGTTCTGATTTATATATTGATYCATCTCAACCTCAACCACAACCTCAATCTCAAATATCTTCAACTCATGTAACACCAACTTCTGCTCTATTTACAGAAAAATTTGATGATGATGATGACGACGATGATAACGATAATGAAAATGAAGACAATGATAGTAATGTTGAAGAAAAAAGTAAAGTCGAAGGCCCTAGAGTGGTACCTCATCAACAAATTGAAAGTGGAGATACTTTTGTTTCTTCAGTATCAAAGCAATCTAAAGATAAAAACATTAATTCATTATCAATACCAACAAATCAAAATCAACGTTTAAGTGTAACTACAATTGAAAATGACCCAAGATTGTCAACAACTTCAAGAAATACTTTAGCTAATATTTATAAAAGTTATATAAATGATGATAATAATACTAATAGTCAATATAATATAAATGAAAATCTAGAATTGAATTCATTGATAGGTAGTAAAGATGATCTAAATTTAAATAAAATAAGCAAATTAAATACTCCAACAACTTTAGAAAAAAGAGATGAAACTTTTAATAAACTTATTCAACAAGAAAAAGAAAATGTAATAAAAAATAGAGATTCAATTAATTCTTTCATTCAACCAACAAATATTAAAACATCAAAGTCTTCATTAAAATCTTCATCAAATAATAATTTAAAACAAATTAATTTACCAAATATTAGCGATGATAAAAAAATAATGCATAAAGAAACTTCATCATCAGGCTCGAATCCAGATAGTTTATCATCAGCATTATCCTCATCTCATTCCCAATTCCAAATTCAAAGTAAAAAACTTTATCAAAAAGCACCATTACCGCAACAAATTGTAAGAACAAGAAAATCATATAGAAATTCAACAAATTCTATAAATTCGATTGATATTTATTCCATTGATTCAAAAAATAATTTAACTTATAATAAAGGTAATGTAAATATAGAAAATCTAGGATCTAGATCTAATTCAATTGAAGATATTTCTAATGATTTTATACCTCCAAATTCTTCAACAGGTTTTACTTCTGCACATAATAAAAATATAATTTCAAAAGATTCTGGAAATACATTCACTAAAAAAGATTATCATTCTCATGGAAGAACAAAATCTTCAATTCATTCATTTTCATCAATGTCATCATCGGTTAATAAAAATTTAACAAATGTTAAAAAAAGATTATCCACAACTTTTAAACCACCAAATAAAAGATTTTCAGTTGAAAGTGAACATAGTTTATCAACAAGTCCAAATCAATTTCAAACTCCTCAAGGACTATCTCCGATGTTTGATAATGAAGTACCATTATATGGTAGACAACCAAGATTTTCAAATATAAGAGATTCTACAACTACTGGATATACAGTTTCATCATCAGGAGGTAGAAGTGATTTATTTGATTTGAATTCACCAACATATGCACCTACAATGACAAGTACAAGTGGATCACCACAAGATGCATTTTTTCAAGGAAAACCTATGACATCTATTGCACAATCAAGAATTTATAGTAGAGAATATACCTCAAGATTGGAAAATATTGCCGATGAAAGTAAATATGATAAATATGATAAAAAATTAGAGAAATTACAAGAAGATATTGCAAGAGGGGTTATACCTAATGATGGAAGTAATAATAATATTGAAAGTATAGGTAGTGAAAGTATAGGAAATGAAGATGATGATGAAGACTATGATGCAAGATATAAAATTGGAGGAGATGATGATGATGATGCCGAATCCTCAATTTATATGCCAACATATTTGAATAATGCAGCAAGTAGTCATCATGCAAGTAATACTAATAATAGTGCCGGACTAGGTAGTAAATTAAATTTATCAAGTGATAGTAAATTTAATAAAGAATTTGGAAATTTTAGACCAGATGAGATTCAAAGTTTTAGATCAGCTTCATCAAAATTTGATAGTAATAATAATAATAATAGCAATAATAATAATAGTGGAACACATACAGTTGGAGAAAAAAGTTATTCATCAACAAGTACATTTGAAAAATTACATATTAAAGGAGATGGTCTTAAACTAAAGAATAATAATGGATCAAGTTTAAGAAATAGTATTGTTTCTAAAGCTATAAGTGATGCATTATTAGGAGGAGATGGATCAAAACGATCTTCGCAACAATCTAAACAAAGTAATAAATCTAAAAGATCACAAGATATTCATTTAGTTAATCAACAACAACAACAAAATAATCAATCTATACAAGAAATTAAATTAAAATCTTTTAATTTGAAACCTGGATTAAATACAAGTAATAATAGTGATAAACTTATGAATAATAATATTAATATTTCAAATAAAAATACTGAAATTAATAACGGAAATAATAATAATAATATATTAAAACATGGAATTGGAAGAGCAATATTTTATGATGATTATTATCATAAACAAGTTGAGATTTGTAGAAGTAATACAATTTATTTATTAATGATTATTGGAATGTTTTTACCACCGGTTTATATAATTATATGTTTTGGATTTTTTGATAAATCATGTGGATATATACCAAGACAATATAAATTAATATCAGCTGGATTAGCAATGTTTAGTACAATATTAAGTATTGTTGGTATAGCAGTTGGTTTTAGTATTGGAGTTCTGTGATTTTAAAATTATTCATTTAATTAAGTTTTTCTAATGTTTTTTGAACGTTTTTTTAATGTTTTTATTATAAGTACTGTTATTGTTATTGTTATTTGTTTTGTTTTTTTGTTTAATTGTTTACTGATTTATATGTTTCTTTGATTGATTTACTCTTTTTTCTTTTTTTTAAATATTAAATTTTTGTTAATTTTTATTAATAGCTAATAATTTTTTATTTACTTATTTATTTACTTATTAAATTTTTTATCTTCTTTTCGTTAATTTCAGTTAATTGTTTATTAATTATTTTTTCATTATTATTTTTAATACTTYTAAAAGTTAATAATAACTTTTAAAGTTATTTTATTTTTTTTTAAATTCAAATTCCAATGACAATTTCTTTTTTTTTATTTTGATTTTATTTCAATTCTGCTTTTCATTCTTTTTATTTTTATTTTTATTATTATTATTATTATCTTCTGTAATAATAATAAGTTTATATTCTTTAAATATTCTTTAAATATTTTTATTGGATATATTTTAAATATTTATTGAATAAATAAAAGTTTATATGCTGAATTTAATCTAAAAAGGAAAATTGCCTTATTAGGAAACTCCGAATAATGCAGGGTTTGAATTTCAATTTCTCACTTGCTTAAAAAGGTAAGTGTGGCAAATTAACATCCATGTGATACWTTTGCTTTTTGAAAGATCCATGCATCTGGRAATTATAATGACCCATTGCACTGGTTCTTTTTTATTGGCCCCGGTTTCAAGTCAAAGTCCGAGGTATTTTCGGATAGCAATATCACCTGATACAGCATGTGACCTCTTYTTCTTTCTGCCGGGAGCGAGTGGAAGAAAGAAAGAAGAAAACAGAAAGAAGAAGATAAGAAAGGAACTTAAGCTAATAACTAACGTTTCTTAACTATTTACTGCTGGTATCTTGTTAGTGTAAGAATAGTTCCATTGTTGAGTCTTAGTAAATGTGCGGTGAATCTCAATTCCAGTTCACTCTTTGCTTATTTATCTCTTTGGAGAGTCCATTTAATTTGATTTRGTTGAATTTAATCTATTTCTATCTCTATTTCTATTTCTATCTTTATCTCTATTCTTAAGTATTCTTGTTATTTAATTGATATTATTATTCGATTCAATTATCTAATTCCCATATATAAAATAATTCATCCTTTTGTTGTATTCTTTTTACTTTAAGTCATTTGAATATCATTATCAATACCAATATCAAAACAGATAGATATTTCGTTAGATAATTGAATTAAAGATTATTATAATTACTCCTTAAATTTCAACTCAATTCAATACATCTTAGATAATCAATCATTAATCAATTGATTAATTATAATAATAATGGGTAATGTACCAACTAAAGAAAGCAGAGATTATTCACTTAATATTAATAATCAATTGAATAATAGAAGAAGGGGATCATCATTATCATCATTTGCTGCAAGAGATATAATAAATAATTCATCTTTTTTCTCAAATCAAAATTCAAATGATTCAAGTAATAATAATAGTAACAATAATACAAATTATAAAAAAAAAAAATCAAATAAAGAAAAAGAAGAAGAAAAAGAAGAATTTGTTAAATCATTAATTGTGAAATATGATTCAAATGTTGATGGTGGATATCTTGCACCATATGGTATATATAATTCAAATTTAGATTTTAGAATTGATATAATTAAAAAATTAATTATTGAAAGAAAATTATCACCATTTTTTACACCATTGGAAGAATTTAATTCAAATTTAATTAAAAATGAAAATAAAGAAGAATTTTTAAAAATTTTAAAAAATTTAAATTTACATACAACTTATCCAAAAAATTTAGAAGAATTTAATTCAAATTTAATTATTARTTTACCTGAAAAAAGTTCAAAAAATTATTTAAAAAAATTAAATTTATCAAATTTCAATAATTATTTATATTTAAAAAAAATTGAATTACAAAAAAATGAAGAAATTAAATTTATTAATGATAAAAAACAAAATTTATTAAATGATAATAATTTAAAATTTAAAAATTTATCATCTGATGATTTATTATATTATTTATATAAAGATTGTATTGAATGTCCAATTTGTTTTTTATTTTATCCAAATCAYTTAAATATCTCAAGATGTTGTTTACAACCAATTTGTACTGAATGTTTTATACAAATTAAAAGATTAGATCCATTTCCACCTCATGATAATGTAAATAATAATAATAATAATAATACTAYASATGACAATAGTAATAATATAAAGATTGTTAATGATTTAATATCAGAACCTTCAAAATGCCCATTTTGTGCAATGAGTGATTTTGGAGTTACATATACACCACCAATTGATATTAGAACAGGTATAGGTGGTATAGATCCATGTGATTTTAAATTAGATTCAAATCCATCAAATACAATAAAATCTTTATCAGAAGATTTTAATAATTCAATGGATATAAATAATAATAATAATAATGATAGTAATAATAATAGTAATGAAGAATCACTTAAATTACCAAAAGAAAGAATTAGAAGATATTCATTACCTGCAAATTCACCATTAGTTATAACAGTTGATTATATTAGACCAGATTGGGAATCYAAATTAATTTCAGCAAGAATGAAATTAGCAAGACGTAGTGCAGCAGCTTCTGCAATTCATGCATCATCTTTAATCTTGGATAATAATAGTAATAATAACAATAATGGTAGTAATAACAATAGTAATAGTAATAATAATAATGGTAGTGGTAATGGAAATAATGGTGGACATAGTCGTAGACATCGTACTGGATCAAGAAATAGATTTAGAGGAGATTCAACTACAGATTTAGAACAAAGAATGATAGATGAAGCTTTAAGATTATCATTACTCGAAGAAGAAGATAGAAAAGCAAAAGAAAAAGATAAGAAAAGTAGAATTATAAGTTAAAATTTTTTATTTTATATTTATATTTATATTTTTATTTATATCTATATTTATATTATTTATAGGTTTATGTTTTAGTTACTAAGAATACTTATATTTATGTCTTTATCTTTATGTCTATGCCAATGTCTTTATCTCATTCATTATCTCTATCACTATCACTATCTCTATCTCAATCTTTTTTTTATCTATATCTATTATTTATCTTTGAATCTTTATCTTATCTCTTTATCTCTTTATCTCTTTATCTCTTTATCTCTTTATCTCTTTATCTATCTATCTCTATTTATTAGTTATTTATTTATTATCATTTATAGAAGAGAGTTCTCATATTAAATTGTTCAAGTAGTTAATAAATAGGTAATGAAATAGTGCATCCATTAAACTGGTCTCTTTTTGGTTATTTCAAATCCGAATCTAAATCTGATTCTAAATCTAAATTAGTTCGGGATTTGGTTTTGTGTTTTGCACGTGAACCACCATGCTCACCATGTGACCAGGTATTAGAGATGTGGTCTAGACCTTTTTTTTTGTACTGTTTTCACGTGGCAGTGGGGCTGAGACCGGGCTGGGACCAAAAACAAACCTTGTTGGAGACCACTTCCACGGAGCTCCTCTGCTTTGGTCCCTGGGGAACGGGCCATGCATGCACCTCGCCAGCACAGCCCCGTAGAATAACCTAACCTTAGCAGTGCCATTACTAAGAACTACCACTATCACCACTATYACCACTATYACCACTGCTGCTATTACTGCTACTACTGCTACTTCTGATCTCTTTGGCACTGCTCTGCGGTAAAGAAAAAGCTCTTCATGCCTTTATGGCCATTGTTACTCGTATACTGCTTAACTACTGCTATTACTACTACTGTTACTATCATTACCACTAACAGTAATCCATCAAATATATAAATTCACCTACTCAATTCACTCAATTCAATTCCAAAATTAATTTTAATACTTATTCATAAAATAAGAACAGAATCATTTAAAAAGAACAAGAAGAACAAGTAAGAGAACAAGAGAACAAGAGAAAAAAAAAGACAAAGAAAAAGAAGAGAAAAATAGTCACTATTTTAGCTTTATATTTCAAATTCTAATTAAATAATTGAAAATGTTGCCATCTTGAAATTTATTATATATAATATCTTATAATTCATTTTCAATATATATATAAATATATAAATATATTCATTATATAATTTAATTTCAATTCAATTTCTGTTCAATCTCTACAATCTCAAATCAAATCAAATCAAATCAAATCAAATCAATTTCAATTTCAATTTGCGATTTAAAATGTATAATCCATCAGTTAATATTCAAATCAATCAGTCAATAAATAGTCCATTAATCAGTCAACCTAATAGTAATCATCTCAATAATTATAATCCACCCAAAAAACAATTCAATCAACTTAATCAAATCAATAAGCTTACTCAGATCAATCAACTCAATCAACTTAATCAACTCAGTCAATCTAACATCAACAATAACAATAATCATAATAAATCAGTTTCAAATTCAAATACAAATTTATTTGGTAAAGATTTAGAAAATGCTTGTAAAAATGTTAAGAAATATATTATAATATCTCCAATAAAAATTTATTCAAAAAATTCAAAATTAAATAAAAATTTAAAAACTGTAATTGCAGTAAAAATTCCATATATTTTAATATCTTCAATTGAATTTTTACAAAGAAATAATTTCTTAAATAATAAAGCAATTTTTAGATTAAATGGTTCTTTACAAATTATTAAATTCTTAGAAAATTATTTTAATAATAATCAAACTATTGATATTGAAATTGAAAATTTAAATCCTGCTTTAAACTTATACTTAAATGATGCAAATAATAATTTAAACGCTGATACTAATAGTAATAGTAATAGTAATACTATAACCGCCAATAATAATTTAAATTGGTGGACATTGTTATTCAAGAAACTTTCAAATAAATCAAATAATCAAAAAATAATTTCAAATCCAAATCCAAATATAAATCCAAGTTCAAATTTAAATTCAAATCCAATTCCAGATGATTTTCAATATAAAATTACAAATAATGATGTAGCTAATTTATTCAAAAGATATTTGAATAATTTACCAAATTCTATTATCCCACCAAATATTTCAAAAATTTTAGTTAATGAATTATCTTCAAATTCAATTTATTTACCACTTATTGAATTTTTACCCAAAAACTCATTAGTTTTATTAAATTTCAATAAAAATAATACAGATTTACCAAATGATATAAAATTAATAACTAAAATTTATTTAAAATTTATTATAAAAACTTTTTTACTAAAATTATCAAAATTCAATTTAGATTTAATAATTTTTTTAGTAAAATTTTTTTCAAATTTTTCCAATCTAAAAAATTTCAATTATATTTATTCAAATACAAAAATTTCTTCATATAATTTATCAATTATTTTTCATCCATGCTTTTATTTAAATGAAAGTTTTAATATTAATCAACCTCTTGATATTAAAAAATTTATGGATAATTCGACTCATAAAGAAAGTAATTTACCTTTAGAAAGATTAATTTTAAAATTATTAATTGATTCTTATGATTATTTTTTAAAATATTTATTTAATTTTGATAAAATTTTAAATACAAATAAAATTTCTTCAAAAGATTTTGAAATTAATGATTTTAATTTAATTTTTAATGAAATTAAAAAAAATTCATTACCTTCAATTAAAAATGAATTTGAAATTGAAATTGAATATGAAAATAATAATGATTATGATTCAGATTTAGAATCGGAATTTGATTTTGAATTTGATCATGATTTAGAAAATTATCTACAACATGATCCAAAAAATGATTCAAAAAATGAAAATGATTCTAAGAATGAAAATAGCTCTAAAAAGGAAAAACCACTTCCTGAGATTCCTTTTAAAAATATATCTAATAATCAAAATATTCTTAAGAAACATGATGTATCTGATAAACAAGATTTACCTAAAGTATATAAAAAACCTGAATTATGGAGTAAACCTGATATATTTAATGTACCTAAGATACCCAGAATACCTAATGAAGTTCCGTAGAGTTAAAAAAATCAAAATCATTGAAGCTTAAAAAAACTGCAAAATTGAATAAAATGTTCAATAAAAATTCATTAGAATCTTCGAATAATTCAAGTAACTTAAATAGATCTAAAACTGATCCTTTAATGCTTAAAATAGCGAATAATTCAAAAAATTTAAAACATTTAAAACAATCTTCAAATTCAAATTCAAAAAAATCTTCCAAGTCTTCCAAATCTTCCAAATCTTCGAATTCTTCAATTGATGATAATAATAAATATTCTTTACGTCCAAAAACAGACTTATTAATATCTTCTTATGAGAAATAGTCTTTCTTATTATATTTAAAATATTTTATTATTTTAAATGCTTTCTTCTATTATAATTTTTTTGTTAGATTTATATTTCTGTTTGTTCAATTTTTAAACTTTCTTTTTCTTGTCCTTTTCCTTTTCCTTTTCCTTTTCCTTTTCAATTTTATTTTTGTTTTTAGCTTTCCGTTTATTTTATATTTTTTAATTTATTATTTTATAATATTTAATAATGTTGTATACTTTTATTTAAGATTTTTATTCAAGTTTTTAAAGTTTCTTTCATTTTTATTTTTCGTATTTATTTTCGTTTTTTAATAATATATATGTCTTAATTTATAATTTTTGAGTATAAATGATAGTGTATCTCACTAACATTTTTTTAATTCTTTTTATTTCTTTCTTTCATTTAAATAATTTTTTAGTAAATAATTTTTAATAAATAAATTTCAATATAACATATATAAATATATACAGTAATTAATATAGTTTATATACTATAAATTATATAATAAAATTTTATATAAATTATGGTTTTGGAACATGTAAACTTTTTGAAACCATTCCACAACCTTGTAAAAAAAAACATAAAACAATTGGATGAAATTCAAAAAAATTATTTTCAAATAAAACTCCCCATGGTAAACCTAAATTATTTGAATACCAACCTTTATAAACCCAGAAAGCCATAGAAGCAACTAAAGTTAAACTTGTTGGAATTGGTAAACCTTCAAAATAAGCAGATTTACCAGATTGATCTTTTGGTATATTTGCAACAGTTACATTAAATCTTGCTAATCTTGTTAAACCACATAAAACAAAAAAAGATAAGATTAAAACATCAATTGTTGATTGTAAACCTAAAGAGAAAGCAATTGAAGCAGGTGCAACACCAAAAGAAATTAAATCAGCTAATGAATCTAATTCTTGACCCATTAAAGAAGCTTTATTTCTTAATCTTGCAACTCTACCATCAAAGAAATCAAAAAATAAACCTAATAATATAAAAAAATGAGCTCTTTGAACATAATGTGATTGTTTTGTTAAGGTAAATCTAAGACATGARATAATTGAATAAAATCCAGAAAAACCATTTAAACAAGTTATAAAATCTGCTAATTGTAAAATTCTTAACATATTAAAATGTCTATTTTCTTCAGTAAATTTTTTAATATCATTTTCATCAGGTGGAGGTAATGGAGGTTCAGAAGAAGAAATTGAGAATAATGAAGATCTTCTTCTTATTGGAGCAGGTCTTTCAATTTCATTATCCAGATTTTCAACAGATGAAGATTCATCAATTGCAGAAGTATATGATTTATCTTGTTTTTGCATTATTTGAATATTTATTATTATTATTATTATTATTGTTGTTGTTGTTGTTGTTGTTGTTGTCACTTAGTGTACTTGAATATTAAAGAAAAAGTATATATTATATAAAAATCAAATCTTTAGAATACTTTAATGATTATTTATGAATATAATATAAAGTTATAATCAATTGGTCTAGTTTGAATAAAATATATGGAATTTGAATTGTTTAAGTAAATAGATTCGATCCTCAATTTTTTATATTCCCTAAATACGATGAATACCATAGAGTAGTAGTAGTTAATAAAGCAGTAGTTAAGGTTTTGTTTCTAAAAAGTTGGGACGAAGTTGAATTTGAAGCTGAGCAGAAACTGGGATAAAGTTGGATTGCTCGGGCGAAGCAGAACAGGGCTAGGCCGGAATGGCCGGAACAGCACCGGAAATAATACCTCATGGGGTAATATCTTAAATTGAAATGTGATAGAAATAAGAAAGATGCAAGGACAGTGATAGGTGATATTCAGGTCATCATATTAAGGGCAACAATCTAGGATTTCAAATATGGGACAATTATTACAGGACAARAAAATTGTAATTGCAGGACGGGCTTGGGTGCTAGGCCCCCAGACTGTGCCAACATGTGTCCCTGGACAGACTTTAATATAACCAAGTTAATAATAATATGGAAATGATTTATTATTCGTTCATTTCTTGATCTACTATTTGTTTTTTTTAGTAAAGAGACAATTAAATCAATTGGTTTAAAGATCTAATATAATTCGAAACTAGTTAAAKATCAAATATGTCTAGGTCCAGGATACGAATAGCTAGATTGGCAATTGCTATACTTTTTGCACTTTTTATAGTATATCGTTTATTTTTATCAAATGGATCAAATCTGGAGAATAAAGAAAATCAAGTTAATTTCAAAGGAACTGGTTCTGAAGAAGTTGATGAAAATATAAATCCATCAGTTCCTGATGTTCAATTGAATTCAGGGAATAATGATAAGAATAAAGTTAGAATCAAGGATATAATTGGAAATTCAATTGAAGATAATTCCAAAGTTATTTCAAAGAGTGAAAAACTTACAAAAGATGAAAAATTAGAAAATGAAGAAAAAATAATTCAAAAAGGTAATTCAAGAGCTGATGCAATTGTAGAAATCAATGAGCATTCTTCAGCAACTTCTACAAGCAATGATATTAAAATTGATATTAAAAATGATAAAATAATTAATAATAATAAAGAAGATGAAAATCATTTAGTTTATACAGATAAAAGAGGTTTTATTAAAACAAGAGCAAAAGAAACAATAATTAATGAAAGTGATAGAATTAAAGCAACTTTTGTTACTTTAGCAAGAAATGAAGATCTTAATGGTTTATTAGATTCTATAAGAAGTGTTGAAGATAGATTTAATAATAAATTTCATTATGATTGGGTTTTTTTAAATGATGATGAATTTTCTGATGAATTTATAAAAATTACAAGTAAAATATGTTCTGGTAAAACAAAATATGGTAAAATTAAAAGATCTGAATGGGGTTTTCCAGAATGGATTGATCATGAAAAAGCTGCAAGAGCAAGACAAATTATGGCAAATAGAGGTGTAATTTATGGTGATTCAATATCTTATAGACATATGTGTAGATATGAATCTGGTTTTTTTTTTAGACATGAACTAATGAATGATTATGATTGGTATTGGAGAGTGGAACCTGATATAAAATTATTTTGTGATATAAATTATGATATTTTTAAATTTATGAGAGATAATAATAAAAAATATGGCTTTACAATATCTTTACCAGAATATGAAAATACAATTCCAACTTTATGGAAAACTGTTAAAGAATTTTTAAAATTAAAACCAGAATATTTAAATGATAATAATTTAATTGATTTTATTTCTCAAGATAATGGTGAAACTTATACAAATTGTCATTTTTGGTCAAATTTTGAAATTGCATCTTTAGATTTTTTTAGAAGTAATGCATATTTAGATTATTTTAAATATTTAGATCTTTCTGGTGGATTTTTTTATGAGAGATGGGGTGATGCTCCTGTTCATTCAATTGCTGTATCTTTATTTATGAATAGAGATGAAATTCATTTTTTTAATGATGTTGGTTATAATCATGTACCATTTTTTAATTGTCCAATTGATCCTGAAACAAGATTAGAAAATAATTGTATSTGTGATCCGAATGATGATGCAACTTGGAAATATTATAGTTGTACAAGTAGATATTATGATATAAATAATATGAAAAGACCTGAAGGTTGGCAAAAATATACTGGTAAAGAAAATTGAATTTTAATTTAAATTTTTGTATATATTGAATATAAAAATTCAAAAAAAACTTTAATATCACAAAGACTATATTGTATTATAAGATAATTAGGGATACTATTAAGTAATAAACATCAAAATTTGGCATTTAAGCATTTGAATCTTTCTTTTGTAATTTTATTGTAGAAAAAAAACATTTAATTCAAAAGACCCAAAATCAGCTGAAATTGAAGAAAAAGGCTGTAAATAAAAATCCGCAGGTGGAAATAAGACGGATAAACCAAGGATGATCTTATTTTTAATAGAATACCGCGGCARAATATTTTTAACGGAAACAGACGGAAACATCCGGGTTTTCAAAATCAAAACAAGAAATCAGTGCAAAAACGAAGTTTTATGAAATCTGAAAATAGAATTTAGAAACAAGAAAAAAAACATTAAATCTGGGAACTGAATTTGAAAATAAATGTCAAATTCAATTTGATATTTGATAATTCTTATTTCATACTTCATTCAATAAATGGAATTATGGTGCATTTATTTTCACCATGAATAATAATATATTTAATAATAATAATAATACTATAAACCCATTTATTCAGAATTCAAATCCTATTAATCCTTTTTCATCCTCAAATTCAAATCAAAATAATTCACCTTTTGGAATACCATCTATAAATTCCAATTCCAATTCTAATTCTAATTCAATTCTAAACTCAAATTTAAATGGAAATACCAATGGAAATGTCAATGGAAATTTAGCCAATAATGTATTTGGTAATACAAATAGCGTATTTGGGAATTCTAATAATGTATTCCAGAATACTAAAAGTCCATTTTTCAATTCCGGATCTAAAAATTCAACTATAAATCCAATTCAGAATAATCTTTCCAATTCTTTTCTCACAAATAATATCAATTCCAATTCCAATTCCAATCAAAATTCCAATCAAAATCAAAAATCATTTGATAACCCTTTTTCTAATGTTACTCTTTCAAAACCAACCACTAATAGCATAAATAACAATAGTAATGTAAATAATTTTCAAACAAATTCTAATAATAATTTTACAAAAAACAATACTTTTCAAAATCATAGATTTTCGAAAAATTTCACCGATCAGCCGTTGAACTCTTCATCATCTCTTTTGAAATCAACTTTAAAATCAAATTTAAAWACTGATTCAAAACAAAAATTTTCAAAAAAAAATTCAAACACTTCAAATTCAAATTCAAATTCAAATAATGAATCTTATCAGTTTATTAATAAAAATATAAATAATTTTGTAAAAGATTTTAGCATAACTGGGTCTTTCTTTCCAAATCCAACTCAATATGGATTTAATTCTAATTCTAAAGATAATAATAATTTATCAAAAGAAACAATTGAATTCATAAATTCTTTAAAAAATGATAATTCAAAAGTATTTTCTTTAAATGATTTAAATTCTAAAAGTAACATTGATTTATATCAATGGGATTATCAAAATCAATTAAAAATGGAAAATTTAGAAAATGAATTTTTATCAAATTCAAATAATTCAAATAATATTAAAACTTTATATGAAAATTTACAAAAAATGATAAAATCTGAAAGAATTGAAATGGAAAATAGAGGTCTTGTTGATAAAAAAAATGCTCCAAAAAATTTAAATGATGCTATTATTTTCAGAGGTACTTGTATTCATATGTGTCCAACTTTTGAAAGAGTTGAAAGACTATTAACTAAATCTTATAATCAGTCAGAATTAGACCCAAATAATTCAAATAAATTATCTTCGGAAAGAGCTTTAACCACTTTCAAAAGATCTGAAGCTGATCAAGTTTCTCCATTACCTTCACAAGTTAGACCTCCAAATGTACTAATGAAGTCTTTAAACTATATAATCAATAATATTATTGATCAATTACCAAATTCTTCAAATTTTATTTGGGATAGAACAAGAGCAATAAGAAAAGATTTTGTCTATCAAAATTATTCCGGTATTGAAAATATAATTTGTACTGAAAAAATTGTCCGAATTCATATTTTTACTTTACATATTATGGCTAAAAATTCAACAGTAAAATTTGAGCAACAACAAGAAATTGAGCAATTAAATAACTCCTTAACCACTTTATTACAATTATATAAAGATTTTAGAAACAAARATTTAGTATTACCATTTCCTGAAACTGAAAGTGAATTTTTGGCTTATAATTTAATCACAAAATTAAGAGATCCAACACTAGATAGAGATATTCAAAATTTGTCTGATTATCTATTTAATTCAAAACATATTCAATTAGCACTTTTATTTCGAAAGCTTGCTTCTCAATTAAATACTGATTCAAAATTATACAATAAAACTGAAAATTGTTTAAATTTATCAACTAAGCTTTTTCAATCACTTTATTCAGAGAAAGTTCCATTTCTTTTAAGTTGTCTATTAGAGTCAAAAATAAATGAAATAAGATTTTATGCTTTAAAATCAATTTTCAGATCTTTCCATGCTAAAGGTATAACTTTCATTTCATTATTGATAATTCCTTTGGGATTCAATTCCGAAAGTTCTTTAATTAATTTTTTCAACATTTATGATCTCAATTTACAGAAAGATAGCAAAACCTCTGAGTATTTTGTCAATAATTCTGATATTCAACAGTCTAGTGAATTGCAATCTGAAAAAAATTTTAATATAGTTCAAGCTTATGAAGATAGAATTGATAGTAAAATGAAAAATCTTACAAGGCAACAAATTATAAATGGACAATATTCATCTGATGACAATGATATACAAAAGTACTCCGAATACTATAAAGTTGAAGGTGCAGAAAATAATGCTTCATTTTTATTGCCTCAAACTCAAACACTTTCAAATATACAGCCTCAACAGATATCAATACCGAATTCTAAAAATGATGACAGTTTATTTCAAAAAAATGTAGAAGAAGAACAACAAAAATTACAGATTCAGCAAATGCAGCGAGCCGAAGAAATGAAAGAAAAACTCAAGCATTCCCGAGAGTTAAAAAAACAGGAAGAGTTAGAAAAAATCAAAATTGCTAAAGAAGAAGAAGCAAAACAAGAAGCTTTGTTGGAACAAAAAAGAATTCAAGCAGAAGAAGAAAAAAGGCGACAAGACCAGGAATTTGAAAGACAGCAATATTTGGAACAGCAAAAAATTTTAGAACAAAGGAGAATTTTAGAACAGCAAAGGGAACTTCAGCGAAAAAAAATTGAAGAAGAAAAAAAATTAGAAGCTATAAGAGAATTGGAAGAAAGAGAAAGAATTAAAAGGCAACAAGAAAGAACTGGTTTAATAAATCACTTATCTTCTGAGTTATTGAATTGTTTCTTAAAGGAAGTCATCTATTTATCTTCTCTAGAAGAACTATCGATTAAATTTTCAAATATTAGAATTAAGAAAAAAGTATTAAATAAACTTATATTAGTATCTTCAAAAATTAAGGAAGAATCTGATAACAAAAAGCGAAAAAGGAACGAGTTTTTAATTACTATGAATGGAATGGGATTGGTTCCGAATCTTGACCATAATTCTAAAAGATCAAAAATTTTAACCGCAATAAGCTCAATAGAACAAAGAAACCCAGTCCCAAAAAGTATAGAAAGGGCTCCAGAGAGAAAGTTAATAGGATATAAGGAAGATATCAGTAACAATACTTCAAATGATGATTCACTTTATGATATCACGCTTTCAGAAGATCAATTGATTGATAATTTTAATTTCAAGAGAGATAATAATACGCTATTATGGGTTCCTCTTGATTTGAACTTTGTTATTGAAAACATTAGTTCGAATTATCTTAAGAAAAATGGGAAAACTGTAGGCACCTTTGCTCTTTCATGTTTCATATCCATATCTGATTGGAGCTCTCCTTCAGGTAAGTGGTTTCGTAAAAAATTTAGTCTTAAATTTAATAAAGATTCCTATTCTTATACAAATAAGCTCCAAGATGTTAATGGAGAGTTGAAATTTATAACTAATGCTGATCTTACAGATAAGAAAGCATCTTTTTTATTGTTTGAATGTGGATCTGGTTCCGTTAATAACCTTATAGAGGACGGTATATCTTTATTTAATGTTTTAAAAAAGTTCACAAATAATCAATATAAAATTCAAGTTTTGATTATATGCTGGAATAAATTCGGTTTAGCATTAAATGAGGTTATTAAGAAATTAAATCTAAAAATGGTAAAGAAAGAATTTAAGGATTTCATTAGTGATATTCTTTTCTGTGATCTTGACATTCCCGTTGATCAATATAATGATCATTCAAATAATAATATAAAAATAAGCCAAATAATTAATGACCGAATTCTTAATTCACTTCAAGAAATGAGTTCAGGTTTTGCTTTCACTCTTTCAAAGGTTGGAATCAATTTTCTTAAATTAGAACAAAAACTTCTTCAATCGAAACTCGTTGAAAAGCAAATGTTTTTAGTGAGACAACGGGAACAGGAAGAAAGAGAATTGAARGAAGAGCTTTTAAGAAAGAAATTAAATCTTGAAATGAAAAATAGAAGAACCTTAACTTATTTGGAAAAGCATGCATCACTGAATGATAGCTACAACACATTGTTAGATAATGATAGTCACTTTTCTTTACCTTTATCAATAGATTCAGTTTCCAATGGGTTTGATAATTCACTACCAATCTCTCAAAATAACAATTTTGGATATCAAAAAAATTCTGCATCAACAAATGASATTTCAGTCTTATCATTTTCTACGCCTCTTTCCAAATCTTTAACAGTTTCTGATCAAAGTCAGAAAAAAAATTTCACCAATAGCTCTAAAGTTTCTAATAATAAAATCAATAAAAAAACGATGGGTTTTAAAATTCCTGATAGTTTACTTAGTTTAAAAAAACTTGCAGAAAGTGTAAATAAAAAATATTCCAAAAAAAATTAATCATTTTTATTTTTCTTAAAAGCTTTTATAACAGTACCAAAATAATAATTTTCTATTTTTGCATTATAATTTTTTTTTCTCATCTATAATTATTTTTATTTCTACACTTTATTTCTTCTTATTCATGATTTTAGATATACATTTTATATATGTAGCAAAGTAATGTACAATATTTTTTAATTTCTACAAATTTATTTACTTTTCTTCTGGGAATGACTTATAAATCAGTCTACAGTTTGTGATTAAAAAAAAATACAGTTCATCGATAATAAGAGAAATATATACTGAACTAACTACTATTTCTTTGGAGCTTCTTTTTCAGTTTTAGGAAAACTTTCRGAAACTTCTTCGAAAGATTCATCGGTATCCTTACCTTCATCTTCATCCTTTATTACAGGTTTTGGTTTCTCTTTATTTGAAGCAGGCTCTGGAGTAACAGTCTTACTTATCACATCAGTTTCATCACTATCATTAACGTCAATTAAATCATCTGGAGATGCTGAAGGAATATTGATATCTACACCAGGTACAGATATTCTGTTAGCAACATTTTCTTTTCCATGAGTAGTTAAGTTTGCTTGCCATTTTTTAACAATGTCACCTAATTTCATTTCATCTAAGCCATACGTCAATCCAAAAACTGCAGCTTCAGGTAATTTACTTTGATCTTCAGTAGTATTTGTGATTAATAAATTAACAATGCTTTCTCTATCACCAATAATCCAATAACAATTGAATGCTAAATTGAATTTTCCAGCTTCTTCGGCCAGTTTTCCTAATTCTTTTAATTTACTGGTCATATTAAAAGAAGAAAATATTAAAAATAATGACTCTAAATCTTTTGCTTTTTCATAACAATCTATTGCTAATTTGAAATTATAACTTTTTAAGGCTAAATCACCTACGTTTCTCCATTTTTCATCATTATTTTCTTCTGTTGCAATTTGATAAGCTTTTTTAAAATCTTTTAATTTTAATGATAACTGAAACTTTTGTTCGTTGTCAGAAGAAATATTTAAAGCTTCTTGTACATAACCCTGAGATTCTAAGAAACTTGCAATTTTCGATTTTTCATTAGATGTGAAATTACTACTGTTTTCTTCATAAAGACTCATTGCTGTTTCTAAATCACCTCTTAATACAATAGTTTGATATTGAAGAATAGATAATGACAAGTGATATGATGAAACATTTATATCTTTATCAGCAATATAAATTTTATCATCTCTTGCTAAATAACCTAAAAGGTAAACACTTTTATCAAAATGAGAAATATTGAAAGTTTTTCCACCAACTAAATAATTCAATCTATTAGAAGCAGTTGTGAATATGAATACATCACCAACCCATTTACCACCGGTTATATTTTCAGATAAGTCATTTAATACTTCAAAACTATCTTCTACACCTTCTTCAAGATCAATAGAATTATTTGCAGCAGCTTCAAGGAAAACATCTTTATTAAATTTTAAAACAAATGAAGAATCAGTACAAATTATAATTACTAATTCACCAGAGTCAGACCAAACAATATCAATTGGTTCAACATCAATTCTCCTAACTAATTTTCCAGAATCCCAATCAAAAAAAGAAACAAAGCCTCCTTCAATTGATTTTATTCCTAATAAAGTACCACCAAAAATTTTATCAGCACTATAAACAAAATTTGGAGAAGAAGCAGGTTTTTCCYTAAAATTTTTGAAAATTTTAATATTTTGAGATTCATCTCTAATTGCATATTCATTTGAATCTTGAGCCCAAACAAAATCTAAAGCATCACCATAACTTTTATTTCTCCAGGCTAAAGCAGTATAAATTATATATTCTCCATCACCAGTAACGGCAACAAATCTTCCATTCGGAGAATGTTTTAAAGAAGTTGGAAACATTTCAGTATTACCCAATTCTTTTTGAGGTAAAGATAAAATTTCACCATCAGCAACAGATTCAGTTGAAGAAGTTTTGATTATAGAAGTAAAAACTTCTGAATTTTTAGCCCAAATAATTTTACCCATTGGATCCATTGATAGAGCAGGTTCTTCATTACCTAATTTTATTACTACATTACCTGAATCAAAACCGACAGCAACTAGATTTGAACCTTTTTTAGTTGAAACACACCAAGCTCTTTCAAGACCATAATTTAAAGATTTTTCTAATTTGTAAGTATTTGAATTCCAAATTTTTATTGTTGAATCTTCAGAACCAGAAACAATTAAAGGTAATTCTGGATGAAATACAGCAAATGAAACATTTGATATATGACCTTCTAAAGTTGCAATACAAGATTTTGTTTGATAATCCCAAATTTTTATTGATCTATCATCAGAAGAAGTTATAAGATATGGTTTATCAGATTGTGGATAATAATCAACATAATTTACACCTTTTGATTCATGAGCATTTAAAGTGAAATTTGGTTGAGATTGACCTAAAGACCAAATTTTTACAGTTCTATCAAGACAAGCAGAAGCAAAAGTATTTGAATCTTTTGGATTAAAAGCAACTGACATTACATAATGTTGATGACCTTCAAAGATTTGTTCTAATTTCCAATTTGAATCCCAATTCCATAATTTTATACTCATATCATCTGAAGATGTTAAAATATATGATTTTGATGGATGTACAGCAATTGATCTTATATAATCAGGATGTGCTTCAAATTGAGTAATTTTTTCAGAAGTATTATAATTATAAACTCTAATTTTAAAATCATCAGAACCTACAACAATCCAATTTTTTCTTGCAATAAATCTACCAGCTCTAACTGGTACATCACAAACATCAATTGTTTTAATTTTTGTATTTGATTCATAGGACCATATTTCTATTTTACCAGAATATAAAGTTGTAAGTACCCAAGGTTCAGTTGGATGAAAATCAATTCCTTTAACTCTATCAGTTCTTGTACTAAATGGTTTAGTTATATCTAATTTCATTTTTGAACAAATAATATAATTTTTACCACTATTTCTTAACCAATCTGACCTTATTTGATATGATTGAAATGAAATTAATCTTCAAATTTAGATTATTTGATTCAATTTATTTCACTTTCTTTCACTTTAAACAGTTGTCTGTCTTGATTATTTCGCTTTTGAAGATGTGTTGTTATTTCAAGTCGCTCAACTCGCTTTTGTTTTGAAGAAAAGCGTGGCGCGTTATGAGTGCGCGGGAAGAAAAAAGGGGAGGGAGCCTGGTGATGGGAATAAGTACCAGATAAGTGGTCTCAATTTAATTAGATATTTTATTTCTTCATTACTATTTTATCCATTGATAAACTATATAATGTAATATAATATATAAAGAGATGTATTATTAATATATGATGGAAGAAATTATTTAGAAGATTTTTCAATTAACTTTTGTTTTTTCTCAGCTTTTCTTCTTTCTTTTTTRAGTCTCTTTTTCTCTTCTCTTGAAACTGAAGTATTATCACTTTCATCCATTTCCATTTTAACTCTTGGCCTTTTATTAGAATTTTCAGTTATACTTTCATCTTCATTTTCATTTTCAATTTCTTTTTCATTTATATTCTCTTCAGCATCAGCATCCATATTTATATCTTTATCGAAACTATCAGATTTAGATTTGATTAAATCATCATCATCTTCAAAACGTAAATGTTTTTTATTACTGGTAGTAGTTGATTCTTTTATTATAGATTCATCATTGAATTTATTATTCTGATTATTATATTTATTATTTTCATTAATTCTATTGATTTCATTTTTTTTTCTTTTTTCTAAATAATTTGGTAATTCTAAAGTTGGTGGTAAGCCTCTCAATTCTCTTTGAATTCTTTTTAGTTGTGATAAAACTGCATTATTTAAAATTTGTGTTGATAAATTTAATGGTTCATCTTTATCTTTTATATTTTCAGTAATATTATCATTATCATTATTTTCATCAGTTTTATCATTGATATTTGAAGAAGAGTCAATTAATAATGGATTTTGTTTTCTTTGTTCAATATTTTCAATAAATCTAGATAAAAAAAGTTCAGCTTCTGAAMTCTCTATAGGTATTGATTTTTTAAAATGAGTTGTAGTTGGAGCAGAAACTGCGGAACCTAATGTTCTTCTTCCTGAAAAGGTGCTTTTGAACATTATGATAATATTYAGTTTATTAGTTTATTTGTTATTTATTATTATTTTATTCTGGTTCAATTTACTTGAAATTAGTTTTTTTAATTGTTTTTTCAATAAAAAACTTTTTATTTTCATCTGAGCTCATTAGAAAAAATCAAAAATAAAGACCAGTTATGTGGTTTTTCTATAATATGACAGGGTAATGGTCAGAAACCTTGTTTGAAAACATCGAAAAGTGAAATATTTCAAGAAATTGAATCAATTGAAGTAATTGAAGAGAAGTTATTGAAGAGAAGTAATTGAATATCAATTGAATATTAAACGTAAATTATAGATAGATAATAGAATATAACTAAAAATGAGTAATATATTCAATAAAGAAATCAAGAATATTTCCTATYTCAAACCAACTCAATTACTACTAAATAATAGTTTCAATAACTATAATAATTTCAATAATCTTCGTAATTTTGGTACATTTTCAACTTCAACAATAACAACAAAATTTTTATTTAATGGTTTGATAAAATCTTCAAATAGTTCACCAATAAATACTACAAATCAATTACAAATACAATCTGGAATCAATATATTTCAACGTAGATGGAAATCAAGAGGTAATACTTATCAACCAAGTACTCTAAAAAGAAAAAGAAAATTTGGTTTTTTATCAAGAATGAAATCTGTTGGTGGTAGAAAAGTATTACAAAGAAGATTGAAAAAGGGTAGATGGTTTTTATCTCATTGATTACTTCAATATCTTGTTTATTTCAGCTTCATCTACATTTATATTTCTATTTATATTTATATAATCTCTAACTCATACACGCTGTATATACAAACATTAATTCATAATTTATTTACTTACTTAATACTTAGTTACTTCAGTAGTTAAGCAGAGATTAATTGGAAAACAGGAATGTTACCCGGCACGCTACTCAAAACATGAAAAATTATTCGATTTTCATCGCTTTCAATAAAATTAAAACAGATTTGAAAACAAAAGTTGACAATGAAATGATGTTGAAGTGATATTTGAGGGTAAATGAAGACAATATAATCAAGTGAATAGAGTATAAAATAGAATAAGGAATAAGAAATGTCTGTTGTAAATAGAATCACTACTCAATCAAGAGTTTTATCCAAATCATGTCTTTTAAGAGTTAGTAATAATAATAATTCTTTAAGTATAATAAGATCATTCAATTCAACTTCAAAAGCCTTAGATATAAATGATTTTGCCAAAACTGAAAAAAGAAAAAAACAAACAAATAAAGAATTAACAAGAAAACAAGAATTAATAAAATTAGCAAGACGTCGTATTGAAGCAAGAAAACAAGCTGAATTAAGACCTTTATATATGAAAATTCCATTGGCTTTAAAATTTATTAGAGCTTCTGAAATTGGTAGACCAATAAATCAAACTACAATCACAATAACTTCAGATATTGTTAGTGATAGAGGTTCAACACCAATTTCAGGGAATTTAAATTTACCATATCCTTTAAAATCAACAAATATTATTGTATTTACATCAAAAGATGATCAAATTAAAATTTGTGAAAAATTTAAAAATAATATTCAATTAATTGGTGGTTTAGATTTAATTAATAAAATCAAAGAAAATAAGATTGATTTAAGTAAATTTAATATGTCTTTTGCAACTCCAGAAATGGTACCACATTTAAATAAAAATTTAGGTAAAATTTTAGGTCCAAAAGGTTTATTACCTTCAATTAAAAAAAATACAGTAAATGATGATTTATTTCAAATTATTTCAACTTCAATTGGTTTAATTCCTTTTAAACAAAAAGGTTCAATTCTTTCAATACCAATTGGTAGAATAAATTTTACTGATAAACAAATTATGGAAAATATCTTAAAAGTTTCAACAACTGTTCGTCAAATTGTTTCAACTCAAAAAGCTAAAAAACAAAGTATAATTGGTCAAACAACAATAACCTCCACTCATGGTCCAGGCCTTGTCATTGACTTCTAATCGACAACAATTTCAAAACTTTTATTATTTAATCATCCTCATCATCTTCTTCTTCTCTTCTTCTTTTGTTGTAAAAACCGTYAATAAATTTGTATATAGGCGTGCACGTGCACAGTATGTAGTACGTAATAATATATTCACTCTTTACACAGCTGTAGCAGTTTGTAATTAAATAAAGCATTAAATATATTTGATATTTGACATTTGTCTAGTAATTTATTCTTCATCGATAAAAGTAGATTAAATTACCAAAATGTCTAAAGAATTGAATGAGAAAATAACTAAAAATCCAATTGAGATACTAAAAGAACCAAAAGAGAAAATAATATTAAGAATTAAAACATATATTTCATTCATATCTTTGATAATATTCTTAGGTTTTCCAATATGGTTTTTTACAACTTCAATTCATAGAGCTAATTTACCATTAGATTCAATTGATGATATTTCAAATAATTTATCAAATAATATAACAGTAAATATTCCAATGTATGTGGTGACACCATCAATTGAAATGGATAATCTATTAAATAATGCTCAAATTTTAATTAATAAAGATATTTTAAATTTAAAATTAAATTCTCAAAAATTGAATCCAAATTTTAAATTAAATAAAATTAATTATAATATARTTTTAAAAAATTTCAAAAAAAATTATAAAAATTTTAATCAAAATGATGATTATATCTTAAATTTAAAATTTAATGAAGAAAGTGATAGTTTTTATATTTCTCCATATTCTAAAATTACAACTTTATTCTATACTGATACTTTAGTTTCTTTAAATCTTGTATCCGATTTTATTTCAAAAACAATCTTAGATCATATATTATTTGATGAATTACAAAATTATTTTCCTCAATATGAAATTAATAATGATAATCAAAATGAACATTTTTTGAATAATTCAATCTCAATTCAATCTCCAAATTATCATATTTCTTTTTCTTTATTATATGGTGGAGAAGATTTCATATCTTGGGATATTGAAAACACTTTCAATTCATATTTAAAACCTTTATTTGATAAACTTTCAACTTTTACTAATATCACTTTAGATTCTCAAATTCAATTTTACTCAAAATTATCAACTTTACCAAAATTCAACGATAGTTTAAATTCATATATTCTAAATTCTTCTGATACTTCAATTTTTATTGATCATGATAATTGGAATTTAGATAATTCAATAATCTCTTCAAATGCTCAATCTCATATAACTGTTTTGAATATGATTTTATATATTCCTTCAATTGAAAATTCTCCATTATTATTAGAAAATTCAAATTCAAATTCTTTTATAATTCCACAATATGGTGGTGTAAAAATTTTGAATTGGAATACTTCAAAAAATGGTTCTTTTATTTCAAAAAAAAATTTATTGCCAATCGTGGAGATATTCACTTCTCAAATTTTAACTTTAATTGGTTTGCCAAGTTCAGTGGATTCTTCAAAYTCTTCAAACTCTCCAAAATCTCCATATATTAGATTTGACATTTTAATTAGATTTTTCACAATTCAAAATTTATTTAAATCTGTCGAAAATTTAATTTCTTTAAAAAATTTATCAAAAAATTTAAAAAATATTTCTATTCCAGATAAAACTTTAATTCATGTTAATAAATCTTTAAATTTAATCAATGAATCAATTCTTTATTTGAAAAAAAATAACTGGGTAAAAAGTTGTAAAAAAAGTAATGAAGCTATAGTTGAAAGTGATTCAGCTTTTTTTGAAAAAGAAATGGTTCAACAAGTTTATTTCCCTGAAGAACATAAATTTGCTGTTTATTCTCCACTTCTTGGTCCTGCTTTAACTATTTGTCTTGTTGGTTTATTAAGAGTATTAAAAGATTTAAAAAATTAAATAAAATATCTATAAAACTAATTTACTTAATTAATTAATTGTTTTTTTTTTTTTTTTACCTTTGGTTTTATCTTCAGTTATAATCCAATTTGCATTTATACCTTTATTAATTAAAATATTTTTTACAGTTTCAATATGAGGTCCTTGAACTGCAACTTCCATTAATTTTGGATTTTGAACACATGGCCCAATAGTTGAAGCTCCAGAACATTTAATTCTTAATTCTTCTGCTAAAATTTCTGCTCTTATGAAAAATTTTTCAAAATTTAAAACTTTTGTAACTATTTTTCTACCAATTTTAGTTTCTGAAATTATAGAAATTTTAGGGACTGTACCTCTAATTGGTTTAATTTTAAATTCATCTTCATAATTATTTTCTTCAAATTTTAATAATTTATAATATTCTGTGAAACCTTTTAGGAAATTTATCATTAATTTATCTCTATTAATAATTTTACTTGAAGTTTTTGGTAAATTGAAAATATTAAATAAAATATTATCTAAAATTATTGTTCTTTTATCTCTTGGATTAATTAATTGTTTTCTTGAGATATAATCCATTAAGAAATCTTTTAATTCTTTTGAATTATAGTAATTATCATATGGTTTATTTATAAAATTGAAGAATTCTCTAGTTTTTGAATTTGGTTTCCATAAATTTATAAGTTTTAGTGGTTCATTATTGTTATTTTTATTAATTTTTTTTGCTAATGAACTTGAATTAGTACTTGTTGAGTTACTATTATCATTGTTATTTGTATTTGTCGAGTTAATTTTCTTAATTTTATATGGAGTAAAATTCTTAATTTCATCATTATTTAATTTATTTGAAATTTCAATAATAACTAAATCATCTTCTTTACCTTTTAATTTTAAAAATTTTTGTTTTTCCATTGATTTTAAAAATTTTGAAGCTTTTTTCCATGAAGTTTTTTTAATATTTAATAAATTTTTAAAATTAGAATTAAAATTATTAATTGGTAAATTTTTTTTAATATTATTATCCATAAAATTTGAAGCATTTATTGGAATTTCAATTTTATCTTGAAATAAAGTTTGTAATAAAGCTCTTTTAAAAAAATTATCAGTTTCTTCAGTAGTTAATGAGAATTTTTCTTCACTAGTTTCTTTATTTGTATCTTTATCAGTTTCTTCTTTTGTCAGTTCACTTTCATTTTCATTTCCATTTTCATTTGTATTATTATCATTGGAATCTTCATTAATATTTGAATTCTCTTTATATAATGAAAGGTTTTTTAAATGAATTTCCTGATAAATTTCAGATTGATTATTTTCACTGATTTCTTTTTCATTTACTTCAATAGCTTGGTCATTTTCGTTAATTTCAATAATTTCTTTTGGAATTTTTAAATCAATTTTTGAATAACTTTTCAAATAATCATTAAAATAATGAATAACTTTAACAGCAATTCCAGAATTATTTACAACACTATCATATTCATATAAATTCATTTGACATTTACCTATGGCAATTGCAATATTTGGAAATTTATAATCAGCAATTGCAACTAAAGTATTTATTTTTAATCTTTTATCGAAAGGTGGTAAAGTTCCTGGTAACATTAAATTTGCACCATTATTAATTAATGAAATTACATATTCATTAGTTAATATAAATGGTAAAATTTTTGGATTTTTCCATAATGTAAAAACTGTTGGAATTATAATTTCATTTGAGTTTGAATTTGTATTTGAATTGATGATATTTAATGAGTTTTCAGTTTCTTGAACTTTTTGAGAATTTAAATAATCATCAAGACTTATTTTATTATTTTTATTTAATTTATTAGCTTTATTATTAATTTTATTATTTTTATTATTACTTTTATTTTCAATAGTATTTATAATTTTATTATTATTTAATTGAAACCAAGTAATAATTTGTTGATCATTTGAAAATAAATTCCCAGAAATATTTTTTTCATTTTTAAAACTTGTCTTTTTAATAATTTGGGATAGTAATAATTTTTCATCATTTTCATTTAAATTTAAATTTGAATTTAAAACTAATGAATTTTTAATTGATGATAAAAATTTTCTTCTTTCAGAAGATTTTATACTTGAGAAATTTCTTGCATTTGGATTTTTTTTAAAAATTTGAAAAGAATCTGGATYATCATTCATTTTTTAAATTTCTTGAATGATTTTAATTTAATCAATTAAATATTTATGAAGTTATTCAAAAAAGTTTTTGATAAATTTGAATATTTAAACAATTATTTAAAAGATGATTTAAGAGTTATTTAACAAAGTTTATTAATTTCAGAGCTCTTCCCCATATAAATCACCGAAGAATTAGAGTATCCGCTGCGTGGTTAATAATACTTCGGATGCGGATTTTAAAAGTAAAGCATTCCCGCAAATTTGGACTCACGCCAGTCACAAGACATGCTTGTAACCACTTTGGTGGACTTTATTTTAATTTTGCATAATACAGCATAATATTACGATTTTTGGCATACAAAAATATCACATGCTATATTTGTAACCAAAYTTGCGGTTCTTATTTTATTTCAATTGTTACAGCAGAACACGAATAAACAGCAACAGATAATTTGAATAATSTGCTCGTGATTTTGCTGGTTATAAAATAAAAGACAGTTACGAGTGGTAATTGAAAATAAAATTGTAATAATTATTAATGTAATGAAATTCGAAATGAATTGATTCTAAAGAAAAAGTAAATTATTCAAAGAATTAGAAATAGAAATGTCAGTAACTTATAAATTTTTAGTTTGATATATTTTTTGTATTTTGATATAAGCTTTTATAACTGATCGTAATTTTTATGAGTTAGATTTAATTATGTAAACAAATTTTATTYCAATTCGAATAATCGACCAGCTTAAAGTTATATTCCATTATATTCTATTTTATTCAATTCAATTCAATTATATGGAATAAATATTAATTTCTATTGTATCTCGTAAATGAATCATTTAAATTCGTATTTATTCTTTCTTTTTTATCGTATTTTCTTTCRATCTTTTAAGATAGAAAAAAAATCTGCATAAACTTGAACCAATTAAGTATTGAATATTTGAATTATTATTGCTTGTATACAAAATATCATTCGTAACTTTTATTGATTGTTCTCATCGTTATTATTGCTAATATTTTCAGCATTGTTAAATTTTTAGTATTTTTGTAATTTTAGCTCTTTTATTTTCTTTTTTTATTCAATCAAAGCTACCAATAGTTGAAAAATTCTAGACTAATAATCTTATTGTTCAAAATTAAAAAAAACTTGCAAGACTTCCAAATTTTCCAAAACTTTTCAAAAATTTCGAATTTTAAACAAATGATGAATATTAAAAAGGCAAAACAAAAGAAAGAAACAAGCAAAAAATAAGCAAAAACAAGAAAAAAGCCAGATGAGATTTATTTTTAAATTCAAAAGTTTATGAAAAATTTAATTATAATAATTAAACTTCAATTAAGATATTTATTAATAAAAATCACAAAGGGGTACATTTTAATACATACTTGCATCTATAATCTTTTTATTTTTTCAAATATCAATGTTTTAATTTATGAAATTCAATTCTTATTTCCACATTCAATTTAACATCGTATATGAAAAATTAAAAATATTTATCGGTAATGATGTCCCAGTAGAATTCTTTTCATTGCTATTGAAAGGTTCATAGTAAATGCTTTGAAATATCAATAAAACAATTGGAACTATCACTTTCTCATATCAATTAGTTTTTGTAATTATATCTTGCTCTCCTATCACATACATTGATGGTTTATTATTTTATCCTATCTTATCTTATTTAATATCATTTCATATCATTTCATATCCTTTCATATCATCCCATATCAATTTTATTATTGAATTCAGTTTAATTCTATCGACAAAGAAAGCAACTGCAGTTTTCTTTCTTGTTCTTTTTTGTGTTCTGGCTCTTCAGGCGGTTTTTAAGAGATCCGACAGTAAAGTATTTTACACGGACAGGAATACAATCCGATTTGCATATCCGTACCCGTACCAGTTTCCGCATTTTATTTTATCTCGGGGTTTGGTTTTTGGCTGTTTGATTTATTTCGATTGCGATAAATCAAAAGGCAAACAGACGAAAGGCAAACTCAATTGAATTGTCTCTCTTCCATCAGATTATCAGATTATCAGATTATCAGATTGTTAATTCTTTCATAAAAAATATCATAATCTAAATAAATTAAAGCATTCAAGTTTCAAGTTACTTAAAGCAGATCATTATTTAAATTCCTCTAATTACATATCTTAATTTACATATTCAATTATTCAAAATGTGCAGACCAGCAAATTGTTCAAAATGCAGTAAGTTAATCAATTCTTCGATATTTTCAAAGATCTTAATTTTAAATAATAAGTATTAACAGAATTTTAAATATATTTTAGATAAAGGAAGTTGGTATGGATGTGGACAACATATTCCACAAGCAATGTCAACATATTCTTCAAAAGATGAATGGTAAGTAATAATTAATAATCAAAACTATTAATAAGATTCAATTTTTTTTTCTTCATGTAATTAAGTAATAACTAACTAATTGGATAATTTAAATGTTTCCTAAAGGTGCACTTGTGTTAATTCAGATGGTTCAAAATTAGATTATCCTCCAAAGGCTGGTGAAGGAATTGCCAAATGATCGAGAATTATACAGTATTTGATAGGATCTGAATTCCGGTATTTAGTCCGATAACCGATATTATTTATTTTGTTTTAAATAAATATAAAATTAGTAAGCTATTAAGTAATTAAGCAAGTAATTTAATACATGTTTTTTTTATTATTTTATTAGCCAAACTGGGGCTTAAAATTCGAATAAAAATTTAAGTTCATTTGTTTCTCATCATTTCAAATTAAAATATTCTAAAAAATTACGTTCATTTTTTTACTAAAATACTCTCKTAGTGAACTTTTTAGTAAAAATCTTAGTTGTAGTAATAAAAATGGTAATAATTTTCATATGGTAAATTTTAAGAGAATAAATTAACTAATTGGACAGTTAATCTTGTAATATTATTTAGTCAAATTATAACCAAATTGAATTAAAAAAGACCTAAAAAGAATCAAATTATTCTTARATAAGATTAACAAACTGATATTAAGAAATAGAAATTAAAATAAATTAAGAGTCAATAACCTCTTTTTCAATTATATGAATATTCTTATAATTCAAAGAATATCAAAATAATATCAAATTAATATCATTGAAATATCAATTGAATATTAAATTTTCAGAGGAATATCAAAGTATATTGAATAATAATGATTAATATTCTCTTACTTAATAAACTTACAATAGTATTCTTTAAAAAACAAATTAATTATAAAATTGGGCTGCAACATTGATTACTGTGTTAATAAATAAAAGTCTAGAAACACGAAAAGACAATTATGAAAAAAATAAAGAAAACGCGAAATAATACAAAATAACATAAAACATCCTATTAAAACGCGAAAAATCACGAAAACTGATAGTTTTTCACATTTTACAAATTTTTYTCAATAATGGGACTTTTGTCTTGAGATGTATTTCCATATATTTCGATATACTTCCATAATATAAAARAGAAAAAGGTTTTTTTACATGCAGTGGTAAAATACATTTTTTTTACTCAATTTCTTAAAATCAATGCAATTTGTAAAATTTTCAATGAGAAATAAAATCAAGTAAAAGCATCGAGATTAATCTAAATTCATCTAAATTCATCCAAATTCATCCAAATTCATCCAAAATAATTTAAATTTGTTTTGAATTGGTTTTAAAATTATTTGAAAATTAGTTTCAATTTTATTTTAATTTTATTTGAATATTATTTTAAAATTCATTAATTCTTTAAGATTCTGGTTTAGGCATAAAAATCGACAATCACCCCAGATTCAATTTTTAGCGTTTGCCTCATGAGACTCGACACCAAAAAAAGTCACTGAAWAAGCAGAAAGGGATACCCTACTGAAGTACTTTTGTCATAGTTTTTAGGAAAATCAATGATATTAGTACCAGTCACATGCTATATATACACAAACTGAAGGACATAAAGAAAAGTAAACCACYCCGGGTAACAGTTTTTCTAGAAAGTGTTTTGTTCTGATTTAGTAAAAGTTCTGACATGAGCCAAAGCTGCTCTGTCGCCTGCTGCCCCTGAGCTYGAAACTTCTTCATCATCGCTCACAGAGAAAGCAGTTGTAGAAAATATAATAAACCAACAACGAAAGAGAAGTAGTATTCAAAAATATAATGTCTAAATGGGAATGGTATATTATTCACGTGGTAAAAAGAAGAACATTCAAAGTAAATTAGTAGAATAAGTATCAATAGGCTTATTTTAATGTACTTTATACATTTTTTAATAAAAAAGTGCCTATATTATTTTTTTACTATCAAACACAATAACAGTACATTAGCCAAATGGCACGTGAAAACTTTTACCAAACCAGAACAGTGTTTCTCCAGAGTCTTACACTTTCTACAGAAAACGTGATTGAGTGTCAGCAAGTTCAGTATTTAATGGAGGGGTCCGGTTCCGGAATGYGTTCACTTTCCAAGTAAGATTAATGAGATGCATAACATGGACATTATYGSAGAAATTCAAAAACCTTATGCTGCAGACCGTTATATAACCGCTTTTCAATTAGCCAGTGATATACTTCTCCCTACATGCTGATAGTGTTTTACTGTTCTCCGGGTAATGGTGAGTGATTTATTCACGGTGGGCAATAGTTACCCTTCTGCGAGTTTTTTTTTTTATTTGTGCGTGGGTTTTTGAATTGCAAGTGGCACTCACTGCTCCAGCCAATGACAGCTCAACCCAGGCAAAGTGCGGTACAAAACAATTTTTTGCTGGAGRTGATAAAAAGACAATATAACAGTATTAAAATACCGTTCGAACTCAAGCGTAATAAAGCAAGGCGTTCCTATCTATTGWTTTGGTTTTGAAGGGCAGTCAGCCAGCAATGTTCCTAATAAATAGGTGGAAAGTGTAGCCGTAGAATGAAAYTGTGYCTGTTCCATCAGGGCCTGCTTTAATTGGCCTTTCAACCGTCGGAATTCCATTCCTAAAATTTTGCATAATTTTGTGAAGTTCGTTAAATTTAGATAACTTTGTTTTGYCACCTGCATRAGCRACACGTGCGCGGAGGCGTAAAAAAAAATAAAGCACCTTCAATGGCGTTCTATTGGGTCGCCGGCTGGTATTCACCGGTGTTGCTACGCACTCTACGGTACACGTCGGTGGGCTTTTTTGGCGCAACGGGGTGACTCTGTCAACTTTCCGTTTATAAACCTTATTCGGAACTTTAACCAGAACTCTAACTGGGAACTTTGGCTCGAGACACAACTCCGCGAATGCTCCAAAGCCAGAAAAACAAAAAAGGAATGCGAAAATAGTCACAGAAAAAAGTTGAAACATAGAAAGAAATAGAAATGGACTTACAAAAAGTGAGAAACTAAAARAAAAAGATCAATGATCAATTATTCATTGATCGATTAATGATTGAAAGATTAATGATACTTAGATTATAAACAAATTACAGATAAATTATTGATCATTATTTGTTTTTTCAAATACAGTAATGGAATATCTAAAAAGTCTGGACTCTTCTTWTATTATTCAACCTAAACTTTTCAATTTTAAGATTTAAAACTTTTGTAAGAATTATAAAATTTGTAAAGATTTGTAAAAGGTTTTTTAAAATTCACACTAACTTGAATATTTTAACCATTTACGCAAAGGTATGTAAACAAAGTCAAATATTTTCTTTCCATTTTTCAATACTAATATATTTCACTACTAAATATCTTTAATGTTACTGAAATACCAGTAGTATAAAAATTTAACTTGGTAATTTAATTTGGAAAATTTAACGGAAAAATTCTTTCTAAATAAAACAATAATAACAAACATAACAAAAAATAATAGTAATAAATTATACTCTTTGGGAATTATTTAAATTATTGCTTCAATTAAGATTTATTTAAAATTTTTTTAAAAATTCGTAATTATATTATATAATCAATTAATTCATTCAAGATATATAAAATACTTTCAATTCCTCTTTTATTTTTCAAAAATATCTTTCTTTAGCCTCTTTCTTAAAAAAATTTTATTAAAGTCCTACTTAACTTATTAATTATTATTAAATATATTAAATATATYAAATATTTTAAATATAATACTAAATTAATTAACATTCCTAATTCAATTAATCTTTTACACTACTTAATAATTTGTAACTTTATCATTTTCAACAAAAACTAGTAACAGTTACAAATTTTATTATATTTTCATTATCTTATCCTATCCTATCCTATCCTATTTCAATTCAACCTTTTTCAACCTATTTTAACCTATTTCAAGTTTAGAAGTTAAGAATTTAAAAGAATATTCACGCCTAATAAATTAATATATTACTTTACATACTTTATCCAACAAAATAATCTTATAAATAATTGAATATTTCTTTATTTCTCAACTGATTTATTCAAATACTTAACTATTCAAATACTTCAATACTTAATAACTTCAATACTTTAGTACTTCATATATTAAAGATGGGATTAACAGTCAATTCATCAATATCTGAACCAATAAGAAGTTCAAGTTATAATAATTTTGATAGTTCTCCAACATCTTCAATCACCACATATCAATCACATTCAAGTGATATTTCAATTGGTAGTAATAATTCTAATTCTAATAATAATTCTAATAATAATAAAAAATCACTTGGTAAAAAACTTAAGAAAGCATTATCAAGAACAAATTCATTACATAAATCTAAATCTAAATTAAAATTAAATTCAATATCTAATTCAGTTTCAAATWCAATTTCAAATACAATTTCTAATTCAGTATCAAATACAAATTCAATATCTTCAAATTCAATGATGTCAAATTCAATGATATCTAATTCAAATTCAGTTAATTCAAATTCAATGACTTCAATTTCTTCTAATAATAGTAATGGAAATAATTTATTCAATCAATTTTCTTCAGTTAATTTACAAGGTTTAAAATCCGGTTATTTAAATACAAATAGTATTAACAAWAATAATAATAATAATAATAACGAAATTGATCCAATTTACTCATTACCAATATCATTACCATTAACAAATGAATTACTATTATCATCTCCAAGACAAAGAGCAAATTCAGCACCAATTGAGAAAAAAAATAAAGTATCAAGTAATAAAATAAATAGATTAGATATGTCAACAAGAACACAATCAGATTCTAAATTAAAAAATTTAAAAAGTTTAAATAATTTAAATCATATTAATGARATTAATGATTATGATAATTCATTATTTTTCATAAATAATTCCTGTCCAGATTGTGATAATAATTGTTCAAAACATAATATAGATTATAATAGTTTCAATAGTAGAATAAGTTCTACTTCTTCTTCTGTTACTTCTACTGCAAATAATAAAGAAAATGAAGATATTGATTATGCAGATAATATGGCATCAAATATTCTTGAAAAAATTAATAATTTAAATTCAATGGAAGAAAAAACAATTTGGCAAATATAATAGTATAAAATAACATAACATAATAAAATATGATATAATATCATAGTATATGATAYGATGATATAAGAAATATGATATAATAATCAATTTTGTTTCTTAATGAAGGTAAAAACAGTATAATATAGTATAGCAGCATCTTTTTAGCATATTAATGATAATTTCAATAATTTTTTTTAACACTTAATGAACTTTTTTTTCTCCTACTTATTTTTACCTTTTTTTTTTTCTTTGACGTTTTTATTAATGGTTTTAGTTTTTATTCCTTTTTTTTGTTTTGGTTATTACTTTTTATTATTTTTAACTTGTTTAAGTTTTTTAGTACTTTAGTACTTTTTTTACCCTTTTTATATTATAATGTTCATGTTCACTTTTTATGATTATAATTATCTTCATGATCATTTGATAGTTTCTTTATTTTAAAGATTTGATGATTAGTTTATTTTTTGTTTCTTTCAATTGCATTCAATAAAAAAAAAAACATATAATTTTTATGACGTTAATGAAAAATAAAAAATCTCAGTAGTTACAGGGCTAACAAGAGAAGATTGTAAAAAGAAAGTAAAGAGAAAGGTAGAAGTGTGTGATCGGAGAGTATATTCCGGGTGGAGAAATCCTCTTTTGCACGGGGCAGTTTTCTTTTCTTGTGGGAAACTGCGAGACAAACACAAGGCAAAAGGCGAGAAAAATGCGAGGTAAAATGGCGAGAATGACCAAAAATGAACAGCGACGGACGTTTGGGGATAAATGAAGCAGTTTCTTTTTCAGCAGCAGCAGAGGGAAAAGACGACAACGACGAAGGAGAAGAAGAAGCAGCAGCAGGAGAACAGAAGGGTAGCATCAGCAGCACTAGCAGCAGCAGCTCTGTCTTTGCTCAAGAGACCACCAGAACATTCCACACAAAGCCAAAAGTGAAAAGTGAAAAGTGAAAAGTCTAAGCAGCACAGCCACAAACAAAATTACACTTGCCATTATAACAGCCACACTAAAGGATTTAAAACTACGCCTTATAATCAGCCACTACTGTGCCATAAAAAGCACGTGAATCACGTTATCACGTGAAATATATTATAGCGTGACCTGTTTTAATAACTTCCATATTTCTGGCTTCGTTTTGTTTTTTAATCAAGATTTTCAAGGTGAGGCTAGTTTCAGTGAACCAATTGAAGAATTCCAAATGAACAAGCAAAATAACCGGTATCAATTAGAATATATTAAATAAAAATATAAATGGGTGATTCAAGTGAATAAAGAARAAATATCAAATAGAGTACCCCCATTATAATCTCATCAAAGAGAAATAAGTARTAGAATCTGTTCAAGAGTAATAAGAATTAGAATAAAAGAAAGAATAGAAGAAATGGGATCATCTAGTTCAAAACCTGTTCAGGATACAAAAGTATTTACTCCAACAACTCCAATTGATTTTTCAACTTCTTTTTTACAACAATTAGATTCATCAACTGAAGTAAGTAATTATGAAATAAACTAATACTTAATAATTATCAATTACTTTAGTAGTCAATCAACTAACCAATCAATTATTTTACTCCAATAGACTGATTTCTCAAGACAACAAAATGCAGAAAAATATATTCAAGAAATAATTTCAAAAAAACTTAAAAAATTAGAAATTGATGCAGAAAAAAATTTAGATAAATTAATTGATGATAAATTATTAAAAGATGATTACATTGATGAAAAAAATGATCCACAAAATTTAAGATCTGATAAATTAGATGAAAAATTAAAAAATTTAACTTCAAGATTAAATAATATTAATTCAAATAAATTATTTAATAATAATGATAATGATGATAATAATAACATATTAAATAATCAAATTAATGATTCAAAATCTATAGTTATAAATTGTTTATTGAAAAATAAAGGTAAACCTTTAAATTGTTGGGATGAAGTTGAAAATTTTAAAAAACTTGTATCTCAAATATAAATAAGTAAGTAAATAAATAATCTAATCTAATCTAATCTAATCTAATCTAATCTAATCTAATCTAATTAAATATTTGATGTTCATTATTACCTGTTGATGTTGTAAAATTTGTTAATTGTTCTTCAATCATCTTACCAAATATTTTTCCCATTGGTGTACTTAAAACAATTTCTGGTAATTTAATAATCTTTTCAGGTAAATTTTCATTTTCATTAATTAAAAAATTTAAACAATCATTTGTAAAATTATTACAATTATTTAAAAATAAATTATATTTATTTGGTGAATATTTCTCATTAATATTATTTAAAAATTCTTTAAAAATTTCTTCATTTATAAATGTTTTATCATACTTAATTTTCTTAATTGGTTCTCCATAATGATTATTACCTGGATAATTTGTATATGTTATACCACCAGAATAAAAATATTCTTTATTATAAATTACTATTGATGTATGATAAATTGCTTCAATTTGAATTCCAATTAAATTTCTTGAAATTTGTGATGCTAATCCTTTTGATAAATCATAAACATAAACTTCAACTGGAAATGATTYTTCTTCATCTCCAGAATCAACTAATGATTCACTTGAATCAACTTGAATTTCATGTTCTATTGAATTTTCCTTTTTCTCTTCTTTTTCTTTATCTTYTGTAACCACTCTCATACTTATTATATTTTTACTACTAAATTCAAAACCAATAAAACCTAATAATAACTTAGAATTAATATCTGATAAAATTGAATATTAATTTGAATAAAATGATAATTATGAATATGAAATTGAAATAGAATATAAATAAATATAAAAGTACAATAATCTTTATCTCTTTATATTTCTGATGGCAAATTTATTGATTTTTATTTGATTTCTTTACKTTTTTCTAYGATTTTCCACTGTTATCAAATCGCCACAAGAGCTAATCTGAAGTTTGTGGAAAAACAATTCTGGATCCCAGCCGAGTGCTAAACGAAAATAAAATAAAAAAAATAAAAACAAACCCACAAATAGGGAGTCAAAAATACACGTGAATTAAAYCGAAACTCARACTTTTTGGTCGGAATTAAAATCTTTCAATTTGGAATTTGATTGAAAATCAGTGAAATAAAAATGAAATGAAATAAAAGAATTAGATGAATCAGATGAATCAAGAGAAGAAGATCAACAAGAATCAAAAGTAAATCACAATTAGAACCAGAAGAAAAACTTGTTTGTATAATGTCCGGTCATAATGTTTCCTCCCAGGTTCGTCAAGTTGCCTCATCTATAGATCCAGTAGTAACTGATTATGCTGTTGGTTATGTTCAACATATTTATGATGCAACAACAGATAGTGTAAGAGCTCAAAATTTAAATATAAATGATGAATTAACATTTATTAAACAATTATTAATAAGTGCAGGCTCAAATGTAAAAAGAACTGATAATTTAATTATAAATTTACAAAAAATTTTAAAAAAACAATTAGATGAAAATGCTGCAAAATTAGAAATTACTGGTGATACTTCAAAAAGATTATTAGATATAAATTTATTAAATGATCAATTAAATTCAAGAAAAGTTAATAATTCTATGGCTTTATTAGGTGCAACTAAAGATATTGAACATACTGGTAGAAAAATGGAAAGTAAAGTTGATAAAAAAAAATTAGAAAAAGCTGAAAGAAGAATTGCTAAAAAAGTTGCAAAAAGAGATAATAAATTTGTTAAATATGAAGCTTCTAAATTATTAGATGAAACCATAGAAGAAGATTATGATGAATTTTTCCTTAAAATTAATCCAATTGATTTTGGTTCAGGTGCTGGAAAATCAAAAGATATTAAATTAGAAAATTTCGATCTTTATGTTGGTGCAGGTCAAAGAATTTTATCAAATTCAACTTTAATTTTAAGTTTTGGTCATAGATATGGTTTAGTTGGTCAAAATGGTATTGGTAAATCAACTTTATTAAAAGCTTTATCAAGAAGAGAATTAAATGTACCAAAACATATTTCTATTTTACATGTTGAACAAGAATTAAAAGGTGATGATACAATTGCAATTCAATCTGTTTTAGATGCTGATGTTTGGAGAAAACAATTAATTTTAGAAGAAAAAAAAATTAATGATAGATTAAATGAAATTGAAAATTTAAGAAAAGAATTTGATGAAGAATCTTTGGAAGTTAAAAAATTAGATAATGAAGGTGGTGATTTACAACTTCATTTAGAAGAAATTTTTGAAAAATTAAGTGAAATGGAAAGTGATAAAGCTGAAGGTAGAGGAGCTTCAATTTTATTTGGTCTTGGATTTTCAAAAGAAGCTCAACAAAAACCAACAAATACATTTTCCGGTGGTTGGAGAATGAGATTAGCTTTAGCAAGAGCTTTATTTTGTAAACCTGATTTATTATTATTAGATGAACCTTCAAATATGTTGGATGTTCCTTCAATAACATATTTAGCAAATTATTTACAAACTTATCCTTCAACAGTTTTAGTTGTTTCTCATGATAGAGCATTTTTAAATGATGTTGCAACAGATATGATTTATCAACATTCTGAAAGATTAGATTATTTTAGAGGAGCAAATTTTGATCAATTTTATAATACAAAAGAAGAAAGAAAGAAAATTGCTAAAAAAGAATATGAAACTCAAATGGCATATAGAAAACATTTACAAGAATTTATTGATAAATTTAGATATAATGCAGCAAAATCGTCTGAAGCTCAATCAAGAATTAAAAAATTAGAAAAATTACCAATTCTAGAACCACCTGAGGAAGATAAAATTATAACATTTAAATTTCCAGATGTTGAAAAATTATCACCACCAATAATTCAGTTACAAGATGTTTCATTTGGTTATGATCCAAATAATTTAATAGTTAAACATGTTGATTTTGATGTTCAAATGAATTCAAGAATTGCAATTGTAGGTGCAAATGGATGTGGTAAAACAACATTATTAAAATTATTTATGGAACAATTAAGACCTTTAAAAGGTACAGTTAGTATAAATCATAGATTAAGAATTGGATATTTTGCTCAACATCATGTTGATTCAATGGATTTAACATTATCAGCAGTTGCATGGATGGCACAAAAATTTCCTGGTAAAAATGAAGAAGAATATAGAAGACATTTAGGATCTTTTGGTATTACAGGTACTTTAGGATTAACAAAAATGCAATTATTATCTGGAGGTCAAAAATCAAGAGTTGCATTTGCAGCATTATGCTTAAATAATCCTCATATTTTAATTTTAGATGAACCTACAAATCATTTAGATTCCTCAGGTTTAGATGCATTAGCAGATGCCTTAAAGAATTTCACAGGTGGTGTATTAATGGTTTCTCATGATGTTTCAATGATTGATAGAATTTGTAATGAAATTTGGGTCAGTGAAGGTGGAATTGTTAGAAAATTCAATGGAGATATATTCGGATATAAGAAATATATTTTATCAGAAGCTGATTCAACTGGAGTTGTTAATAAACAATGATTATGATTCGATTTGAAAGAAATGTCAAAAAAAAAAGGAAAATAAAGACATTTATTATTTATGATTTTTTTAATAATTTTTTTTTTTTTTTTAAAAAGTTTTTTATTTATTTGCATTTTTGTTTAATTTTTAATGAATTTTTCAAGAGTTTTTCTAGTCTTACTATTATTTGAATATTTATAAATTGTAATTTTAAGTTGTAGTAATAATCTTCTATTTAATTGAACTAAAAAAAAACGTATTGATAATGAACGAAATGGAAAATAGAAGCTAATGATGAAATAATAATAAAAGTGATTTAAAAGAAATCAAGAATAAACTAGAAATGAAAAATACGACATAGTTGAACATTATAAAGGAAAAGTAAATACGAAAAAATTTATTACTTGATAATAAAACTTAATTAAAAATTTTGAATATAAGTTTAATGACATTTAGTTTCTTGATTGGATAAATTTTCAACAGAGTTTAAAGCTTGATAAAGTTTATTTCTTGCTGTTCGTATTTGCAAATAAGTTGATAATTCAGTAGCAAAAGGAACAATTATTGATAAAATTACAACACTTTCTTTAACTAAAAAACTAAAAGCTAGAGAGCCAAAAAAAGAGCAAGAAGATGATGATGATGATGAAGCATTGTTGAAGGAAGATTCTAAAAAGAGTATGTACAATTTTTCCACAGCATAAATAATAGTAACTGAGCAATAAGCAGATAAAAAAATTTGACTTTTTATTCCTTTTAAAGGTTCTTTATTGTTTATTTCGAGTTCATGATTAACTTGATCTGCAAAACCAACTAAAAAAAATGAAATCAGAAAGAAAACAACAGCAACAAAGAGAGATAAGAGTATTATGAAATACATTTTTCAGCAAGAAGATGAGTAAAGGTTCAAAAAGAGTTGATATTTATAGAAAGTAAAAGAGATTAAAATATTATTTACACCAGAATYATTCTTTTGAATACTCTAGTTTCCAAACAAGCAGTGAATACAAAAAAAAAAAAAAACGAAGGAAATCTGCGATATTTATACTGTATATTCCMAGATAGATTTACAATACACTCTAAGCCTGGAAATTGTTACTGAGTAAATCCAGAACTATTGTCTTTTTACGTCGACGCAGAGCTATTTCTTATTCTATTCTGTTTCTGTATAAAAGAGAATCTCTAGCTTGATTTCACTGAATTAAACTGAATCAAAGTAGATTGAACCAGATTAAACCAGATTAACCTGGAATAAACTGGGTTTTAACTGGGGGTTAACTGCCTTTAGCAGCTGTTCTGTGGTGCRAATTGCCGAGAAAACAACGAAATGAGGCTAAAATTGTCTGCTCAAATGCCTAAATAGTGCTAAAGAAGGTCATTAAATAATAAATGACAAGAAATAGATAAATAAACACTRGGCAACAATAATAACTGGATCCAGATACTCACTACCAAATTCACTTTTATTCATTTACCGAACTATTGTCTAGAACCCCAGTATCTGGTAAATAATTCACAAACAATTATCAAGGAAAATGAAATTATAATATTTCTACAATGATAATACCGGTAGATTGGGATTTATTGCTTATTCCCAGACGATTCTTTGCCTAATCTGGGGTCTTGTTTAATGACTATTTTTATATAAAAATCTATAAAATAAATACAAAATAAATTCAAATGAGTGTGAAATGAGAGTAAAATATGTATAAAGTGAAAAGTGTATAAAATAAGTTTAAATCCATATATAAATAAATGTGAATGAGAGATAAGAAGAATTGAATAACTAAGAGAAACAATTAGAAAAAAGAAAAAAAAAAAAGAAATAGAAGAAAAAAAATATCTAGTTATCACCAATGTTGCTTCTTTTCTTTGATATGAAAGAATCCTCTAGATACACTGGTGAATGAATTTGGATTTCTTTTTAATTTATTTCCAATTATTGAATGTGATAAACTAGGGGCATTACTATTACTATGATGACGAACACTTCCATTTGATGAATGATTATTTTCAGCAGAGGATGAAGTATTCATAGAAGTAGAATTACTTTCATCACTTGAATTAGAATTGGAATTGGAGTTCGAATTAGAAGTTAAATTACTTGTCAGAGCATTCGAAATGGTATCTGCATCATCACCTAAAGTTCTTAATTTTAATGAAGAATGATTCGGAGAATTATTATTATTATTATTGTTGGAGGTAGAATTGGAATTGGAATTTCCATTTACAAAACTTGCAAACAATTTAGAACTTGAAATATTGTTATTTATACTTGCACTACTTTGTCTTGAATGAAGTAATTTATTAGAATTTCTTAAAAATAAACTTGATCCTCTTTTTTTATTTAATAGAAGTAAATCTTGATTTAAACTTGTGAATGAATTTGAGTTTGAATTTGGATTAGAATTTGGATTTGATCCTGTTGATTCTTCATATGTTGGAGCTAAATGATCTTCAGAAACATTAGATTTTATTGCTGTTTCATATGATGGAACTTTAACTAATTCATTCCAATTTAAATTTGATGAACTATTTGGTAAACTACTATTTTTATTATTATTATAATTGAATGATAAATTAATACCTGATGCATTTCTTGAAATATGTGTATACAGTGGTGATTGAGGTCTATTAAATAAAATATTATTTATATTTGTTGGTGAATTTCCAGTATCGGCTGTAATTATATTTGGATTATTATTTATTATATTTGCAATTGAAACTGAATTTAAATTACCATTATTGATATTATTATGATTTACAGAAAAATAATCAATATTATGATTTTGAGAATCTTCATTATTTTCATCCATTGGAGAACCTAATGAAAACATTGGTGATCTAGTATTTGAATTATTATRATTTAAATTTCTAAGATGTTCAGTAAGTAAACCATGAAAATTACTTGGGTTGATTATTGCTGTTGGTGTTGAAGGAATTGGTGATGTATAACCTGAAGCAATTGGTGAACCAACAATTGAATTATTATTAGAATTTACTAATGAATTATTATTTGAATTATCGGTTGAAGTATCATTCCATAATCTATCAAATATATGATTACCATAATTTGGTGGTGCACTGATTGTTGAAGATATATTTCCATTACCATCAATATTATTTATTTCACTTTCTTCAGAGAATAAAACTTGATCATCATCTTYAGGATCAAAATGTAAGAAATTATCGTCATTCCTTAATGTTAAAACTCTTTTATTTCCATTAGTATTACTATTACTATTTGAATTATTGGAATTCAGATTATTTGTATTAGAGTTAATGTTATTATTATTGGGGTTRATATTACTGCTATGACTACCGGAAACTTCACGATGACTTTCTGGATTTAAATCTAAACTTATATCATTTTTACAAGTTATTGGAACAAATGGAGAGATGAATAAGATTATTGGTAATGAAGCTCTTAATTCACTATAATGACCATCTGGATTTTTTAAAGAAATTGAGAATTTTAATTTATGTCTAACTCTTAAATGATTTGCAATATCACAATCTTGACAAACTTGTGATAAACTTTTTGGTAARGGTAAGAAATGACTTATTTCCCATCTATCTTGACCAATATTTAGATCTGGTAAACTTTGATTAATATTATTATTATTGTTATTATTAGTAGTAGTAGTAGAATTATTACTATTTTCATCGGAATTATTTGAATCTTGATCAGATAAATATTTTTGATAATCTAGAATTGTACTTTCATAAATATCAACTTCATTATGATTTGTTGAATAATTTGAATTAAAATTAGTTATTTCAATTAAAGTTATTTTAATTTTACCTAATTGTAAATTTTTTAATAAAGGTACAATTAAAATATCAATTTTTAAATTTGAGCCAATTGGATTTGCTTTTTGAGGAGTTGAAATAGTATAATCTACTTTATTTGGCCAAGTATTATCAACAGCCATTGTTTCACTTAGTTCAACAGAATCTGGAGTTAAAGTTCTAATAATTTTAAAATGTTTTTTACAATGAATTTTTTTTGAAAATTTTCCTCTATCTAAAGTTGCAATTAATTTATAGATTATTGAAGCACCATTTAAACCTTCAACACTTTCAGGTATTGAGCCTGGTAAAATTTTTGAAAATGGAATTTCATAATTACCTTTTGGTAAATAAATATCAGAATTTGAAGAAGAATGAGAATTTGATATTGATTGTAATATTTGATTTTTATCACTTATATTATTATTATTATTATTATTATTATTATTATTGGTGTTATTATTGATATTATTATGAGAGTGAATATTTGCATGTAAGTTAACTTGAGAACTGAAAGAAGATAGTATATTTCTTGATGTTTTACTTTTTGTAGATAAATTTTTTAATGAAGAAGTTGAAAAAGAATTTGCAGAAGATTTTAATAGATTATTATTGTTATTATTATTATTATTTTGATTAAGTAAATTTGAACTAATATAATTTGAGAAATCAGATTCATTAAAATTAAAAGAATATAAAGTTTTTTGAAATCTTATTGGTTTTGAAGAGATTATTATATCTTTATCTTTTTGAGGTAATTCGAATTTTTCTGACCAACTTAATTTTAAAGTTGAAGATAAATTTAAAGATAATTTTTTAAGATGAATTGGATCAATGATTGATAAAACTATAGTACCATTTAATAATATTGAAGGAGCATTTGAAGCATTTCCTTTGATTATTAAAACATCATTTTGAAGACCTTTTAATCTTATATCGAATAAAACAGCTTTTTTATTATGATGATTAGTTAATGGCATTTTTGGATTAAAGAAGTAATGATTTTTGAGTGAAAGTTATTAGTAGTCTTTTGATTAATGAATTAAGGATAAAATAAGAATATATTTATATAAAAATTTGTTTATAATTTGTTTAAAATATACTAAAGGGGATAAAAATGCATGTCATTAAGCAAGTGAATAAAAATATAGAATAATAAAGTAAATTATTCAAAGAATTAGATAAAATCTGAATATATATGACTTAATTATAAAGTAATTTAAAAGAGTATTTAAATAAAGAATTTGATAAATAATTCTTGGATAAATCTTTTATAAATATACTTTGTTATACTTTCATACTCTATTATTATAATTTATTATATAATTATTGGATATTTATTAGATAATAAAACTTTAGTGTAGCCGGTTTTCGGGACTTTTTTTTTACTTTTAGTTACTTTGAAAGGAAAATTTGAATATGATTGAATTTTTAAAAAGGTATCAATCAAATTTAGTTTATTCTTTATATTTATCAATTCGATTTAGATTGATTTGACTTAGTAATAAATGGTCAATTAAATGATAATTTTTTTATAAATTGATTGAAAAATTTAAAAATTGGGTAAAGATTAAAACGATTTTTCCGAGATTTAAGATTATAATCATTTAAATATAGAGTAGACTAATATTATTAATACTATTTACTGTATTAGCAGTAGTTTGATGATGTTTGTGTGTAATAAAATAAGAAAGTATTATAGAATTTAAATATTTATAAGTAATTGAAATGAAAAATTTTCATATGARCCTTTTAATTTCAGAATTTAATTACTTTTAATTTCTTTTAATTCCTTTAACTTCTTTTTTTTCTAAAATTTACAAACTTCTCTTGAAATGATTTTTAAATCCACTTCATCAGGTGAGCAAAAGGAAGTTAGATTAAATAGATTTCAAATAAAAGTTATCTCTTAGATTTCAATTGAGATTAAATATTACAAGATTAGAAATTATAGATTAAAAAATAAAGATAAAAATGAATTGATAATTGAATAATTGAATAACGGTTAATTGAGAAAGATTAAAACCATCAGCGAAATAAAGAAATAATTGTGAAATAAAGCATGAATCAAAGAGCAATAAAGAAATATATCGTCAGATTCAGCTGGGAGGCGTAAGAAGTGTGAGAAGCGTAAAGCACTGGCAGAAGAAAGTCCCGCAACGAGGTCCCGCTGGTGGCCCCACCGTTTTCAAGGCCGAATCAAGAACACAAGACCGGATTAATTATAAGAGCACCAGCCACGCACTGGGCTAAAACAAGGCCTTGGCGCAGCARCGATACAGCAACGGCCTGCAAGTGATCTTCAGTATTCCTGTGAGGTCCATGCACATAGTCTTTCAGCGACCTCAACGGTTTTTTTCTAGCAGTTTCCCACGAGCCCTCATTGGCTGGATGCCAGTTATCAGTGCGTGGGTAGCCTGTGGGTGGCGTAGAAACACCAGAAAAATCTCAGTCACAGTTTTCTGCATCAGTCAACTCCGATTATCCGAGCAAAATCAAACTTTACACGTGCGTACTGTTACATGTGACTTTAGTGAGTCCATTGTTAAGGATGTTTTTCCGAGCTCAAAGGGGTGGCAAATGCAGCACGTGTTAAAAAGTACGTGTCAAAGTGCGTTACAAACTAAGATTTTGCACKTGCTTTGCTGACATACTTAATAATAGCTTGCTGACATAATCCCTTTGACCTTCTTTCTCTTTCTCTTCCACTTCCGAAATGATAACGAACCTGATAAATATCCCCGTATTTGAGTCGATAACAATCAACAGTACTTTAATAATGTTAGCGATATCAACAATATTCTCTAATTTTCTAATTCTAATTCTCTATCCATTATATTTTGATTTCATTTTGATAAACATAAATATTATTTCAATCAATAATTCAATTAGACTTCATTTGTATTCTAAGAATCTACATAGTTTCCCAAAAAATATTCATTATATTCTCTGGAATTTAAAGGGCAATCAATTATCATAACTCTTTGCCAGAGTTAAAAAAAAAGAAAAGAAAAAGATAATAAAAAAAAATAGGAAGAAAATAAAGAATCTTAATAATGATACTACTACCCAATTCATCAAATTTATTAATAATATTATTATTCACATTTTTTTTCTCATATAATTCTTTATCTGAATTATCGATTATAAACTCAAATTCAATATCTCCTTTTAATTCCGCTTTTTTATCTAAGAATGATATTATTGATAATATTCAAGATACCAATAATATCAATGATATAGAAACAGGGGAAATAGATACATTTAGACCAAGTCCTCCTGATAATGATGGTACTTGTCCTCCATGCTTCAATTGTATGTTACCAATATTTGAATGTAAACAATATTCAAAATGTAATGAATATAATGGTCAATGTGAATGTGATCCAGGTTTTGGAGGTCAAGATTGTTTAGAACCATTATGTGGTTCATTATCAAAAAAAAATGAAAATAGATTAAAAAGATCAAAAGATCAAGATTCTTGTATTTGTGATGATGGTTGGTCTGGTATAAATTGTAATGTTTGTAATAATGATAATGTTTGTGATTCATTTATGCCAGTAAATTCAAATTTAAAAGGTACTTGTTATAAAAATTCAATGATTGTTAATCAATTTTATCAAACTTGTAATATTACAAATACTAAAATTTTAAAAATTTTAGATAAAAAATTACCTCAAGTAACTTTTACATGTAATAAATCTGATAAAATTTGTAAATTTCAATTTTGGATAAAAGAAATTGAAAGTTTTTATTGTGATTTAAATGATTGTAAATTTGATTATGATTTATCAAATAATAAAACTGTATATACTTGTGATAATGTTAATTGTAAATGTATAAAAGATAGAATGTTATGTGGAGAAAAGGGTTCAATTGATATTTCAGATTTTTTAACTGAAACTATCAGAGGTCCAGGAAATTTTAATTGTGATTTGAATCATAATAATTGTAAATTTTCTGAACCAAGTATGAATGATTTAATTTTAAATGTATTTGGTGATCCATATATAACTTTAAGTTGTAATTCTGGTGAATGTTTACATTATACTCAAATTCCAGGTTATGAAACTCCAATAAAGAAAAAATTATCAWTTAATAATTTATTATTCATTGTTACTTTCTTTTTTGCAATTGCTTTTTTCTCTTTTTTCATTATTCAATTAATTAAAAAATCTCCTTTATTTAGTTCGAATGGTTCAATTCATTTAAATGATAATTCAAATGATAATGATGATGATTATCAAACTGATGAAAGTTCAACTTTAATTAATAATCATATTCCAATGTCTTTAACTTTTGAGAAAATATCTTATAAAATTGGTTCAAGAACTATTTTAAATAATGCTTTTGGTTATGTCAAACCAAGAGAAATTTTAGCAATTATGGGTGGTTCAGGTGCTGGTAAAACAACTTTATTAGATATTTTAGCTGGTAAAAATAAAAATGGWGAAAAATCCGGTAATATTTTAATTAATGGACAAATTTTATCTCAACATAATTATAAAAAAATTATTGGTTTTGTAGATCAAGAAGATTATTTAATTCCAACTTTAACCGTTTATGAAACTGTTTTAAATAGTGCTTTATTAAGATTACCAAGATTAATGTCAATAAATGCTAAGAAATTAAGAGTTTTAGAAGTTTTAGAAGAACTAAGAATTTTACCAATTAAAGATAGAATTATTGGTTCTGATTTTAATAGAGGTATTTCTGGTGGTGAAAAAAGAAGAGTTGCAATTGCATGTGAATTAGTTACTTCTCCTTCAATTTTATTCTTAGATGAACCAACTTCAGGTTTAGATTCTTATAATGCTAAAAAAGTTGTTGAATGTTTAGTAGGATTATCAAGAGATTATCAAAGAACTATAGTTTTCACAATTCATCAACCAAGAAGTAATGTTGTTGCTTTATTTGATAGACTTCTATTATTATCTGAAGGTAATGTTGTTTACTCAGGTGATATGTTAAAATGTGATGATTTTTTTTCTAATTTAGGTTATAAATGTCCTCCTGGTTATAATATTCCAGATTATTTAATTGATATTACTTCTGATTCAAATATTGAAAAATCAGATCAAATTATTTCTCCTTTAAATGATGAAGAAAATTTATTAAATAATTTAAATAATGAAGATGATGATCGACTTGAACATATTCATAAAGTAATTAAAAGATCTGAAACAACTAATTCAAATACTCAATTAGAATGGGCACATTATGCTGCTCATAGGGATGAAATTATACCTCATTTAGAAGCAACCACAACTTCTTCAACTGATATAATCACTACTAGTCCAAACTTACCAAAAAAGGCTATAAAACTATCTGAATTATTCTATAATTCTTTATTAGCAGAAGAAATTCATTCTGATATAATTAAAATTAATAAAACTTATAATGAAAATGGTTCTCATGGCATTGTATTCAAAGGAAATTATTTAAAGGCAAATATTTTAAATCAAATTATAATTTTATCTTCAAGAACTTTCAAAAATTTGTATAGAAATCCAAGACTTTTATTATTAAATTATATTTTAGATACTTTAATGGGATTTTTTATTGGCTTTATATATTTTGATGTTTCAAATGATATAAGTGGTTTTCAAAATAGATTAGGTTTATTTTTTTTCATATTATCATTTTTTGGTTTTACTGCTTTAACTGGTCTACATTCTTTATCAGTTGAAAGAATTATTTTCATTAGAGAAAGAGCAAATAATTATTATCATTCAATTAGTTATTTTATTAGTAAAGTACTTTGTGATGTTTTACCTTTAAGATTATTTCCTCCAGTTATTCTTCTATGTATAATTTATCCTTTAGTTGGGTTAAATATGGATGATAATGGATTCATTAAGTGTTGTATAATGTTAGTCTTATTCAATCTAACAACAGCTATGGAAACTATGATAATTGGTATTTTAATAAAAGAAAGTGGAAATGCAACAATGATTGGTGTATTGCTTCTACTATTTTCAATGTTATTCTCGGGTTTATTTATAAATAATGATTCTTTAACGTCGAGTTTCAACTGGTTGAAATATTTTTCGACTTTTCATTATGGTTATGAAAGTTTAACAATAAATGAAGTTAAAACTTTAATATTGAGAGAAACAAAATATGGATTGAAAATTGAGATTCCTGGTGCAACAATTTTAAGTACTTTTGGGTTCAACATTGCCAATTTATGGCTTGATGTTTATTTGCTCTCTGCATGGCTTTTATTTTTCATTTTTGCTGCATATTTCTCCTTACATTATTTTGTTGTAGAAAAAAGATAAGTGAAAAGGGTGATTTCAGAAAATCAAAATGGAACCCTATCATTCAAATAAACTGTTGTTGATTAATTAAAACTGTTTAACTAAAAATTTTTATAAAAAATATATTAAAGGTTGAATATTATACACAAAAAATTGGACCAATTATAAAAAGTTACTAAAAAATTCATTTCATTTCTTTCTTTTCAAAACAATTTAGACTCTTCTAATCATTTTTTTTTTCATCCTAACAGAGCTTGTTTAAAAGTCTTAGATAATTTAATTTATATTTATCCTTCACATCATATAAACAATAACAATGGTAGAGTTTTCAWTAGTTTAATCAAACTGAAGAAATAACCTTTTTGTAGTTGAAGTAAATAAAGCGTGATAATAAAGTTGTAAGAAAATTTTGAATAATATTTACATCAAAATAAAGTTATTTTGAGAATTTGAATTGAATTAAAAAAATTGAGTTTACCTTCTTCTTCTATAATCTCTTCTATCCCTTCTACTACTTTCACGATCTCGATAACGATCAGTACCTGATCTTCTTTCTCTGTCTCTATCAGTTTCACGAAACTCTCTCCTATCTCTGTCTCTTCTATCTCTATTAGCAGATCTTTCTCTGTCTCTTCTACTTGCTGAACCAGAATCTCTACCACGATCTCTTTCACGATCTTTTTCTCTCTCTTTTCTTTCTTTTTCTCTTTCACGTAATTGACGTTCTCTTTCAGTTAAATGTTCATCATCTTTTTTGTTATCAGTATCATTATTTGTACTTATACTTTGTTGATCAGAATTTTCATTACTTTCATCATTTTGAAGTTTATTATTTATTATATTTATATCCTCAGATTCTTTTGATCTTGGAGGTTTTGGAAGTCCTAGATTAGAAGGAATATTTGGTAAAGATATATTATTGGAATTTGAATTTAAATTTGTATTTGTATTTGTATTTAAGTTTGTGTTTGTGTTCGTACTTGTGTTTGTATTTGAATTTGATGGTTTTAAAGGAATAGTAGGTAAATTTGGTAGGCCATGAGTAGCATTAAGATTATTCGACATATTTTTAAAGTCATTATTATTATTGATATTATTGTTGTTATTATTATTATTGTTATTTAAATTAATATTTTTATTGAAATCATTATTTGAAAGTGGCTGCTGTTGTTGATTGAAATTATTATTGAAATTATTTAAATTTGGCATACCTAAGTTATTGAAATTATTCATTGGGAATGGAGGCATACCTAATGAAGGCATATTCATTGATGGTAAACCCATAGAATTCATTGGATTTAACATTGGTGGTAAACCAGGTATATTATTTCCAGAATTTAAAGGATTTAAAGAATTTAATGGATTTAAAGAATTTAAAGGATTATTTAAAGGATTATTTAAATTGTTTAGATTATTTAATGGATTATTTAATGGAATTGAATTTGGAGGTAAATTAATTTGATTTAAACTTAATTTCATTAAAAATTCATTAAAATCAAATTCTTTTCTAAGATTTTCTTGTTTTGTAACATATGCCATCCAAGTAATTTCATTGAAACCATAATTAAAATAATCAGAAGCATCAGCACCTGGTAAACGCCATGGTTTATCTTTTAACTGGTTGAAATTTAATTGAGTTATTGGTTGACCATTTAATTCTGCAACTTTATCAATATCTATACCTGAAGAAATTTGATTAGTTGAAGGTTCTTGAGTTTTTTCAATTGTATTTGAAGTTTCATTTGTTTTTTCAATTTGAGTTTCAACAGCAGATGAAATTTCAGTAGGTTTTGATTCTTTAATTTCTTCTTTTTTAACAGAGGTTCCATCAGAAGGTTCATCTATGATTATATCAAAATCAGAGTCATCATCCTCTTCTTCTTCTTCATCATCCTCCTCACCATCTGCTTCTTCGTCCACTTCCTGACCACCATTACTATTATCTTTGTTATCTTCCTTATTATTTTGCTCATTTTCAGTACCTTTATTTTCAGTGGTTCCTTCATTAATATCAGTTTCGGATATTTTTTTCTTGGAATCATTCAGATCATCATCATCATCATCATCAAGATTAGAATCTTCATCATTTTTAGTTTCCGATTTGGAACCTGATTGTAAAGTCTCTTTTGTTTTTACTGGAGCAATTTCTTCATCGTCACTATACTGAAGATCATCATCATCTAAATCTGAATCACTCATTTTATATTCAATGTTATTTCACTTGACCTACACTCAATTCGTAGCTAATTCGTAGTCAATTCCAACAACACCTTTTGAATTCTATACAATTCTTGTTAGAGCTGGCCAATTAAGATATGAAAGATAGCTAAGTGGATTATTATTTTGGTTATAATTATAATTCAATTAACCCAGCCATCACTTCCATCTCTGATCAATTTCTTTCTTCTGTTTACAACAATTATTTCTTAACGTTAACTCCAAAAAAAATAACCAAAAAACCGAATCATGTGACTTTTCAAGATAGGCTTGTTGATGTAAGTGGAAGTTTTAATAACAGAAAAATGCAGCATCCATAAATGTGGCGAAAAAATGGTCATATGATACATCTAAGTCCAAAACTGTGGAACCTTTTATATTTTGCCAATTTTATGGATTTAATGCAAARCAATATTTACATACAGTTACTTACTTTTAAATACATTTTTACTGCTATTTTTGAGACCATTTTCATGGTACTCTTTTTATACTTTTTTGGGGGGTCTGGATGATGTCAATGATCTCAYACAGACCTCTTGCAAACCTCTCTTTTTGTTTGTCCCTTTTTACTTTTTACTTTTTATTTGTTTAATTTTTGGATTTCTTCAACTGAGAGGATAAATAAATTTTATGCTCCCAAAAATATTTTTAAAATAGAAATAATAATTAAATAATAATTATCATAATCATATTCATAATTAAATTATAATCGAATCATAATCAGCTCTGTAATTTATTTGTAAATCATCTTTAATCATTATTAAATAAGTTATTGTTACTCGTTGACTATTATTTCTATTGTCATATCCAATCCTTTAACAAATAATCTCATATTATTCAGAAAAGTAAAGGATAAAGATCAAGATCAGTTTTTTATCATATTGCTCAATAAATCAAGTTTAAAAATAAAAAATTTTAAAAAATATAACAAAATTTTATAATATTCTATAAAACAATAAAATTAAATCATATAAAAAGTTCTCAAATTTCATTCAAATCAGCTTGTTTATTCTTAGTTTAAAAAAAAAAAAAAAACTAAACTTATTACTAAGAAAATTTGATAAAATTCTAACGAATTTTATTATTTTCTTAGAGAACTAAATAAGAAATTCATAATTATTAATTCGAAATGACACAAGCCGTTAAAAAAAATAAACCTCCAGCAAAACAAATTTTATTAAAAGTTAATAATTCAAATGAAAAATTACCAAAATCATGTTTATCTTCTTCAAATTTATCTCAACAACAATATCAACAGCAACAACAGCAACAACACTCACAATCTTTAAGATCATTAAACTCTTTAAGAAATTCTAGTATTGATACTACTATAAACTTTTCCCTTACAAATTTCAATAGAAATAATAATAACACTAATAGTAATAATGTAAACTTTTTGGATAAAACATTTTATAATAATTCATCCCCTTCAGTTTCAAATATCGATCCAATAACAGTAGATAATAATAACAACATCAACAATAATGATATTCATCCAATGTTTTTACTTGATGAAAGTTTAGAAAAAAGACATGCAATTCATGGTGGTGAAGGTACTAGAATACTTTCTTCAAAACCTTTAACTGCAAAAGAAAACGATCCAAGTTCAACAACTTTAATTTTAAATGGTTCTTTAGATAATTCAAGAAAAAATAGTACTAAAAATAGTAATAAAAACAGTATTAGAAATAGTATTAGAAATAGTATTAGAAATAGTATAAAAATCACCAATAATAACAAAGATAATATTAATGTAAACAATTCTTTAGGAATAATCTCTAATGATAAAGTCAATACCCAAATAAATAATAAACAGAGTCAAAATGTAATTGATAATAATAATAAAATAAAATCCAACCAAAATGTCGATAATCATATACTTTCAAATTCAAATTTTAATACTTTAATAAATTCAATATATAATATTAAAAAAAATGAAATAAATGAAATAAAAAGTAAAAAGAATGAAAAACCTGAAATAAAAAATGAAAAGAGTGGAAAAAATGAAAAAATATTATCTAATACTTCTATAAATAATTTCAATATATTAAATCCAATAAATAAATATTTACCTTCAAAAGATGATAATAAAATTCATCTTTTAATTGGTATAACTGGTTGTATATCTGCTTTAAAAATAATTCCATTAATTAGAAAATTATTTGATATTTATACTTCTGATAATTTATCAATTCAATTAGTTTTAACTGATGGAGCTTTGAAAATTTTAAATTTACAAGATTGTTGTAAAAATGATGAAGATTCAAAAGATTTTATTGGCATGATTAATGGTATAAATTTAGATCAAGATAAAAGTAAAAGTCAAAATGAAAATAAAAATTTAAATAACCAATCATCATCATCAACAATAATCAATCGTAGAACAAATTGGAAAAAATTAAATGATATTGGTATTAAAAAAATTTGGATTGATGGTGATGAATTTAATTATTATTTAAGATTAAAAAATATAAGAAAAATAAATTCATTAAAATTAAATTCTCCAAATTTAAATTCTCAAAATTCTTTATCAAATTCTTCAACAAATTCTTTATCAAATTCTCAATCAAATTTAAATAATAATAATAATAACAATAATAAAAATAAAAAAATTCTTGTCGATGATAATATTGATACTCATCAACCAAACAAATTTCAAACTGAGCCTATATTACATACAGAATTAAGAAAATGGGCAGATTTAATGTTAATTGCACCTTTATCAGCAAATACTTTAGCAAAATTAGTTAATGGAATATCAGATAATTTATTATCATTAATTATAAATACTTGGAATCCAAAAAAACCAATAATAGGAGCTTTGGCTTTAAATTCATTTAGTTTTAGTAATCCAATAACAAAATTTCAATTAGAATTAATTAAAAAAGATTATCCATATATTCAATTATTAAAACCAGTTGAAAAAATTATTTCAAGTAGAAATCAAGTTATTTCATTAGGTGGAATGAGAGAATGGAATGAAATTGTTGATATTTTAGTTAAAAAATTAGGATTACCAGAAAATCAAGATGAAGATGATGAAGATGAAGATGATGATGAAGGTGATGATGAAAATATCAAAAATGATTCAGCTGATGATGATGAAGAGGATGATGATGATGATGATAATGATGATAACGATGATAACGATGATAACGATGACGACGATGATGACGATGATGACGATGATGATGACAGTAATGACAATAATCAAGATAAGAATGAAGAATATGAAGATAAAATAGAAGAAGAGTTTCATGATGCTAAAGAAATTGCGGATAATTAGTTGAATAATAAAGAAAGATTATAAAGTCTTTATAAAATATTATAAATTTTTTAAAATCTTTGTCAAGTCTCATGAAATCTTTTTAAATTTAGYTATTTTTCACAAAATCTTCGACTTTTCAAGACATTTTTCTTATTTCTTGTAGTTTTTTTACTTTTATTTTTTTAATTTTTCAATTTTTCAATAATTCTGGTTTAATATTGCATTTTTTTTTAAAACAGTGTAAGTACATTTTTGTTATTTATGGTTATATTTATGTTTATATTTATATTTATATGAACTATATAGGAAATTCTTAAWTGGTTTTTTTTTGTTTCTTTTTTATATATTATGCATTATTGTAGTAAATATACTAAAATGGGCTATAAATTCTTTTCAAAAAGGAAACGAAAGCTGTGGAGAATGAAATATTTTTTAATTAATTTATACATTCCATCACAGTTCTTTCATATGATCTTTTGTATTATTCATGGATAATGGTAATTTTGATATTATTGAYAATGATAGAGGAATGTCAATTCCATAATTGAATAAATGAATAAAATAGAATTCAACACTATTAATGCTAATAATAAGTAGAATGAAGAGGTTATGGTTCAATTKTTTAATAATTATTTAATTATTATTTGATGGTTATTGAATAAAGAAATAAAATAAGATGAAATTAATGTACCTTTAAAATTGAACAAAATAATAAAATTATTAATAAAATTATTTATAAAAAGAATACATTTGAGCATAAATGCAAGAAATATCAATTTGCATCCATTTTTTTTTAGTATATTGATTACAATTATTGACTTAACTTAAGTTACAATTGTAATCTAATTGTTATGATTGATAACTTGCAAGTTGCAAGTTAACTTATGAGACTATTATGGGATTGTTTATAATTATTTATTGATAAGTTGAAGGTATTCATTAATTCAATCAAATTGTATCAGATTATTTATTTGTTTAGTAGTTTCATTTCTTTGAAAGCTCTGCAACCCCAAATTGAACTAGACTCCAATTGAATTAAACTGAATTAAACTGAATTAAACCAATTTGCTATTTCCAATTTACAGAGAAATGTAACAAATTCTTAGAAGAAAAGTTTTTTGATTCAGCTATTTCTGATGTTTCTTCGTCATCTTTTTCATCTTTGGCATCATCACCAAGCCTGTGATGATAATAATAATTATTTATTATTATCCAGGAAAGAGTAAGAGCCAAGAAATGAACATTTGTCAAGTTATCAAAAGGTTTATCAATCTCAATCTCAATCTCCATTTACTTTTCTATTACATTTAAAAAGAAGCTTCAAGACATTTTTGAATTCAAATTGCCTAATGTCTGAGAAGTGAGATACGAATTAATTTTATTTGACTGAATAAATGCCAACATTTTACCAAAGATTCAAATAAAACTGCAAAGGATGAATAAATGATCCTTTTTATTTCACTTTATTCTCTGGCCCACAGATTTAAATAATATTAATTTCACTTTTAGTTCAGCTTTTCATTTTAGTTCAAGATACACTTTTTATTAAATAAAAATTAAATAATAATTTTGCTGTTTTGTACAGATCTTTTGCATTCTTCAATTTCACCATTTTTTTTCGAGATTTTTGACCTCTTTTTAATCGAAATTTAGGCTCTTTTTTTATTCAATTTAGATAAAACTTTTACTAAAATTTGTTTAAATTTGAATATTTTTGGATATTCTTTTAACGTTGTTTTCACAACATGTAAGACCATAACATATTCAACTGAATAATTGTGTTTTAAAGATCTAATCTTTTGAGAAACTTAACCAAAGTTACTTTCTTCTACTTTCTTTTTACAAAAATTCAATTCAATTTCATTATTCAATCACTATTCAATATTTTCTCTTATTTTCTATGCTTTTTCAGAAAAATTAAGTTAATTTTAGGCTATGGTATTAATTATAAATTGTAATTTTAATTATCCTAACAAATATTTTTTATTTTATTATTTAATCTACTTTTTATTAAGTTTTGCAATCAAAATTAACTCCAGTTCATATCCTACAGCTTTATTCAAGTTCAGTTTAATCAATTTTTATAGATTTTATTTCAATTTAAATTTTTTTATTTTAATTTTATTTCCTTAAAGCTAATTTTAGATAATTTTGCTTAATTTTTAGTTTCTCAGTTTGTTTCTGTCCATAAAATATACGCCTTTGGTAACGTTACAATAGTTTTTATCTTTTTTTTTTCTTTTCATCTTTTTTTTGTATATATATGTTCTTTTACATGTTCTTTTTTTTTTTCAATTCATAAACTTTGTGTATAAATACTTTCTTTTATCTCCAGTTTCTTGTTTAATCTCAAATTTTCATTTTAATATTTCTTTAAAAAACTTTTCTGCATTTCAATCATATTTCTATTTCTGTTTCTATTTTTAATTGTAATTCTATTAATTTTTTTATTCATTTCATAGACACATACATATAATAATCAAAATCGAATAATAAATAATAAAAATGGATGTATCTAGTCTATTGAATCGTGAAGATAATAAAAAAAAAGCTCTGGAAAAATGTAGTTCAAAAATTAATAAAAGAACCTTTGATCAAATCAATAATCATCAAACTAATTATCAAACTAATTATCAGAATATTCATCAGAATATAAATCAAAACACTAATCAATTCAATGGACAATTTCAGCTTCAGCAAAGATCACATTCATTAAATATTCCAACAGATATTAATAATCCCAATCCCAATCAAATGAATATGATGAATGTGAATATGAATAGGAATGTAAATGTAAATCACCATAATTACAATCAAATGAATGGAATTATAAACATGAACATGAACAATGCTAATACCAATTATGGTTTAAGATCAAATTCTTATCCAAATTCATTCCCAAATCAAAATATTAAAAATAATTTCACAAATTTCAATAATAATAATAATTTAAGTGAAATCACAACTTTAGTTAATAATAATTCAATTGATCATAATTTATATCCTGTGGAAGTTATAAATATACCCCCAATAAAACAAAGACATAAAATTAAAAGATTTAAAAAATCTAATAGTTTATGGACAACAAATGAAGAAGTTAAATTATTTAATTTAATTATCTCAACAATTCCAAAAATCAATTATAAAAATTTAGCTAAAACTTTAGATAAAAATGATAGTCAAGTTGTAAGATATAAATGGAAAGCAATTGTTAATAAATTTAGAACTGAATTATTAAGTGGTAAATTAACTTATCAAAGAGCTTCTTCTCTTAATAATTCTATCAATCAAGATGAAAATCAAGAAAATAATCAAGATTCAGATGATAATAATGGAGACAACGATGATGAAGAAGATGATAAAGATTATGATAATGGYGATGATAATGAAGATAATAATAAGAATTTYAAGGATAATAGYGAAAATGATGATAATGATGAAAGTAACAATAATTCAAATCAAAGCACAAGAATAATCAATAAAGTCAAAGAAGAAAAAATAAAAGTAAAAGAAAATGATAATGATAATAAAGATCAAGATAATGAAAATGATGAGAATGAAAATGAACATGAGCATGAACATGAAAACGATTCTTTACTTTCCTCTTCCTCAGTTTCTTCTACCTTTTCTTTCAATTCTTCCACACTTGGAAGTAATTTCAAATATTCACCCAATTTATTAAGAAATTCAAGTCCAATAACACAAATTAATTTCAATAATATTAATGAAAATGTTAAAATTCCAATTTCTTTACCAAGTTTAATAACAAATAATAATATAATTCAAAAAAATGAAAAATTTGAAAAGATTTTTGAAAAAAATTATCCCAAAAGTCTTCCTTCAATATCAAATTTCAATACCAATATTAATACCTATAATAATAAAAATTCACTAATTAATACGAAGAATGAAAACTCGCAATTACCTAAAATATTAATTAATCCAAATTATAATAATTCTAATCCTTTTGTCCAACYAGAGAGATACAATTCAAGTCCGAATCCAATAGAAATGAATACGAATATGAATATGAGTATAAATATGAATAATCAAATGAATAATCAAATAAATGTTCAAATAAATAATGGAATGAATCATGTAATTAGTGGTCAGATTAATAATAAAGCAAATCAGATGAGCTATCGAGTAAATGATAGAAAATAACAATGAACGTTATTTAAGAACGAGATTCAAAGTTTTTTTTTGTTTTTGCTTTTATTTTTCCAATTTTTTTATTCAATTGTTTTTGAAATAGTATATTATATAGTTTTTTTTTTTTCTTTTTCTTTTACTTTTTATTAGTTTAGTTCCTTTTTCTTTTAGTTCAAATTCCTTATTTAGTTGTAAAATTATCAGTTGATCGGTTAGTTAACCTAATGGCTAATTGATCGGCTAATTTGTGAATTAGTTTATTGGTTAATTCACTTTAATTCAGTCCAATTTAATTCAATTCAATTCAATTCAATTCAATTCATATTGTATCATGATTTTTTTTTATAAAAAATGTAGAAAGAAAGTAACCTAATTGAATGAAAATTTAGTTTGATGTTATAATTTTGTTTGTATTTTGATTGAATATCACTGGTTAAGTTTTTTTTGTATTAGTATTAGTATTACAATTTATGTTTTATGTTTTGATGTTTTTATAATTGTTCTTTAAATCTTTTGTTAATCTGTTTCAACTATTTGTATTATGATTAAATGAAAATAGATTATAAGTATTCTAGATTGAAAATTGTATACATTTTCTAGAAATTGTAACTCTGGAATAARTGCAAAAATAACGATATAAAGTGATATAAAAAACATTCGAAAATGATATAAAATTGACTMAAATTGATAATAAATTGATTAAATATTGATAAGCTAGGAGATTGATTATTAGAAAAGCCTTTACTAGAAACTCTAATTTTTTTTTGTTCAGTAAATTTAGAAATTCGTTTAAAATTTYGTTTAATCTTTATCTAAAAATTTCATTTAGATCTTCATTAATTTACATTTATCTTTATTTAGATTTTATTAAATATTTCTAATAAAATATTTCATTTAGATCTTCATAAAATAATCCTTTTATCAAATTGCGGTAATAAATTAAGTTGAATTTAAGCAAAGTTATAAAATTGTTTAAATGTTTTTTCAAATGTTAAAAAAACAATTTTTTGGAGAGTTTAATTCAATTAACCTGAATATTAATGATGAACAAAAAGGAGCAAAAAAACTCAAACCCAAAAGTCAAAATAAAACTGAAATCAAAACCAATAAGGAAGAATAAAGATGATTAAAAATCCATAAATACCGACAAAGCATGAAAAAAAAGCTTTATTAAGACTCATTAAGACTCATAAAGATCATTAAGGATCAAAACCAATTGAAAACCGAGAAGAAAATATAAAAAAAAGAATTATATTTAAACAATAATGAAAAAAAAAGTGGTTATTCATAGGCAACAACGGCAGTATGAAAAAAAAAACCAAATGGCTTTTATTAAGTGTTTGTAACTTGAATACATTTCTCCATTTATTGAATAACAATTCTAAAACCGTTTAAGATTGATATGTTATTTTGTTGATCAATGATTGAATTGAACAGCAATTGATTGATTAATTAATTAATTCCAGTCAAGAAGCATTAGAATCATGAATTTATTGTTAACAATGAATGAAAACAATGAAGAATTTAAGTAAATAATAAAAATAATAATAAAAATAAACATATATTTTTTTTCTGCAGAAAAATTCCCGTGAAGTGCACAATTTCCCGACAATCTCTCGTGGGAAAACATAAGAGTGTTACGTAAGCATAGTAACGCCAACGTTACGTTTCATTGCTTTGTTGCTTTGTTTCTTGTCGCTTCGTTGCTTTGTCGCTTTTCAAACTCGCAATCGCAAACGTAGAATTATAATAATAGTTCAGTACAGTGCAGTACWGTACTGTAACGTTACTGTTACAATTGCAAAATTGGTTACATAGGTTACASAGTGTAACTTACACTCCTGAACAGAAAAAACGCAAAACTCAACACTAAGTTAGTATCAGTAAGTCACCGCAAGTAACGATCTAACTAGGTTTGCAAATGCTAACTTAATTGTAGGCACGTATTTATACCTTGAATGCTACTCCATGCAAAAATATGAAGGTAACGCATAGGAGCTTTGCTGGAGTGAAAACCAAAAAATTCCCGGGAAAAAAATAATATGGTCCAAGTCCCTGAAATGCACCTACAGGGACAGGCTGACCATACTTAATAAAATCCTGCTTTCATAGATGTGCGGTTCACACYGAAGTCAACATCGGGAATTGCTTAAACYTGTGTAACCTGTATTAAAAATACATAGCTCTACCGATAGAAAAGTGCGTGAGTTTTTAAGCTGTGCTACCAGGAACCATGTTTCCGTGAATTTTATTTCAACTTCCAACTGAAAATAAAGCCCTAACATTTAAAATTAGRGGTCTGAGACTCCGACTTCTTGGGGACCGTAATTCACTCATAAATAGCCTTTTGTGGCAATTCATTACGAGGAAATGATTCTCGGAAATAAGTTTGAATTTTGTGTGTGACTCTGGATTTGGAAGCAATTTATATTTATCATTTATTTATCATTTATTTTCATTTGATTCTTTCAATTTTCTTCTGTTTGCATTCTTTTTATTAGCCTATTTTTGAAGTTGATTGTTCATTTATTAAATATTTTTTTAATTTATTCAAAATTACGTATTTTTGCTTGCATTGTTCTTAGGGATTTTGTGACTGAGAGTTTGACTCTGAGTTTTTCTTGGAAATAATTTGACTTTGGTAGAAGATTGACTCAGAATTGATGTTCTTTGCTAGGTCTTTAAGTATTCAAGTCTTTTTGTTTGGTCTTTGAGGAAATTGAAATTTTCAAAATAATGCTTTAAATTGTTTCAAGCTTTCACACTTTTAAAATGCCATTGAACTTTTTGAGCCATATGGACCTATTGAATCTTTTGAAGGCAAAAAAGTCTTAARAAAAGAAGAGAAAAAAATAAAAAAACAATAAAAAAGCTTAGGAGCTCAAGATGAGGTAAATTTTTTCTTGTTTCGAAGCTGTAGGAGTATTAGCTCAAACTACATTGATCAGCAAAAAAAAAGTAATTGATTGTAAACCAGTTTTATATAAATACAATCAATTACTGAATCTCATTGTGGAAATTAGCTCAGTTCAATTTTTCTTTTTTTCAATTCTTCAACATTTTCACTTCTTCAGCAATCCAAATAAATCAAAGACCCAATAAATAAATAAATTAATAAATAATAACAATTTAATAATAATAAATAGTTAATTAATTCTCATTCCCAGGCGAGAAAAGCTTTGCAACCACTTTTTTTGCATCGCACCTGTTTCCACTCACTTTTTTTATGCTCATTTCCAAATTCATTTTCATTTTCCTCGACGGTTTTCAATTTCCTTAAGCAAATTTTTTTATTTTCAAAACATCATCAAAAAAGCATCAAAATATTTCAAAGCAAACTTCTCGACTTAAATATTCTTTATATTTACTAAGCACTTACTTTATTGTATTACTTTTTATATTCAAATACTCGAGTAAAATTTTATAAATTAGATAACTAAATATATTCATTAACCTACTGTTTATTTATTTACTTACTTACTCATTTATTTACTTATTTAGTTAACTATCGAAGTACAGTACTCATACACTCATACACTCATACACTCAAATACTTAAATACTCAATACTTTCCAAACAAATTCAAATTGCCAACCATTTCTCAATCTTTTAATCAAAATAAAAAAAGAAGAATAACCCCAGATATTAATAATTTAATTAATTTCAATTATTTCATTGATCAAAAATTAAAGAATCATTTTCAATCTAATTCAAAATCTTCTTCCTGTTCTAGTTCATCTTCTACCAATATATCATCTTCTATATCATCTCCTAAATCTTCATTTAATTCACCTTTAAATTCTCCAAGTATTTTAAATAAATCTTTAAAAATGTCTGAAATTAATTATTCATTACCAAAATCTCATCAATCAATGATGGAAGATCATGTTGGTAAAACTGATCCTGAAGTTAAAAAAATTATTGATGATGAAATTGATAGACAACGTCATTCAATTGTTTTAATTGCTTCTGAAAATTTCACTTCAACTTCTGTATTTGATTGTCTTGGATCTCCAATGTGTAATAAATATTCTGAAGGTTATCCAGGTGCAAGATATTATGGTGGTAATGAATTTATTGATAAAATGGAAATTTTATGTCAAAATAGAGCTTTAAATGCTTTTAATTTATCTCCTGAAAAATGGGGTGTTAATGTTCAAACTTTATCTGGTTCTCCAGCAAATTTACAAGTTTATCAAGCTATAATGAAACCTCATGAAAGATTAATGGGTCTTGATTTACCTCATGGTGGTCATTTATCTCATGGTTATCAAACCGAAAGAAGAAAAATTTCTGCTGTTTCAACTTATTTTGAAAGTATGCCATATAGAGTTAATATTGAAACTGGAATTATAGATTATGATATGTTAGAAAAAACTGCAGAATTATATAGACCAAAAGTTATTGTTGCTGGTACTTCTGCTTATTGTCGTCTTATTGATTATAAAAAATTTAGACAAATAGCTGATAAAATTGGTGCTTATTTAATGGTTGATATGGCTCATATTTCAGGTTTAATAGCTGCTGGTGTAATTCCATCTCCTTTTGAATATGCTGATATTGTTACAACTACAACTCATAAATCTTTAAGAGGTCCAAGAGGTGCAATGATTTTTTTTAGAAGAGGTTTAAGATCTGTGAATCCAAAAACTGGTGCTGAAGTTTATTATAATTTAGAAAGTCCAATTAATTTTTCTGTTTTCCCAGGTCATCAAGGTGGTCCACATAATCATACAATTTCTGCTTTAGCAACTGCTTTAAAACAAGCTGCTTCACCTGAATTTAAACTTTATCAAGAACAAGTTTTAAAAAATGCAAAAATTTTAGAATTAAATTTTAAAAAATTAGGTTATAAATTAGTTTCTGATGGTACTGATTCTCATATGGTTTTAGTTGATTTAAAACAAAGTAAAGGTATTGATGGTGCTAGAATTGAAACTCTTTGTGAAAATATGAATATTGCTTTAAATAAAAATTCAGTTCCTGGTGATAAATCTGCTTTAGTTCCTGGTGGTATTAGAATTGGTACTCCAGCAATGACTACAAGAGGTTTAGGTGAAGAAGATTTTAAAAAAATTGTTGAATATATTAATAAAGCTGTTGAATTAGCTATCGATCTTCAAAAAAGTTTACCAATTTCTGCTAATAGATTAAAAGATTTYAAAGCTGCTGTTGCTGGTGGTGTTCCAGAAATTAATGCTTTAAAAGATGAAATTTCTGAATGGGCAGGTAAATTTCCATTACCTGTCAATGAATGGAGAGAATAAATTTTTTATTAAAAGTTATTTGTGAATTAGTTAATAATATTTACAAGTAAAAAGAGTTACTAACTATATATATATATACATAAATATTGTTCAAACTTAATCTAAAACATTTTATATTTTTTTATCATTATCAATTCTTGCAGTAGATTCTATAACGCCAGAACCAATTAATGTTTGATTTTCATATAAAACAATATTTTGCCCAGGAGAAACAAGTTCTGCAAAAGAATCTAATTCTATAATAACTTTTGTTTGATCATTTGGGTCTGCCCATTTAAAAGATTTAACAAATTTTGGTTTTTGAATTTGTCTATATTGAACAGTAATTTCAATTCTTGTTGGAAATTCAGATTTATGTTTATGTTTTAAAATTTTAAATTTTTTCAATTTTGATTTTAAAACTTCATAATTTAAATAATTTATATCATCACTTATCCAAGACCAATCTTTAACAGTGATTGAATTTGAAAAAAGTTTTTTATTATTTGAATCTTTAACAATTACAATTTCATTTGTATCAAATTTTTTTTTAGAAACATACCAATTTTTATTATAGTTTAAATCAGTAATATTTTTTGGTATTTCAAATTTTAAACCTTGACCAATTTTTGCATTCCATAAACCTTTATGTTGACCAATAATTTCTCCATCTTCAGTTATTATATTTCCAGGTTTTGGTTCAATACAATCATCTAAAGCATTATMAAATTTAGTAGTTATAAAATCTTCACGTTTTCGAGTATATATAGTATAAGATTTTGGTACAAAATCAGGTACAAAAAAAGATTTTGTAACTAATCTTTTTATAGTTTTTTCTTTATAACCACCTAAAGGAAAAAGTAAATGTTTRAATAATGATGGATTAATTTTAGATAAAAGAAAACTTTGATCTTTTGAAATATCAATTGATCTTAAAAGTTCCATTTGATCAGTATAACAATTATGAAAAATTCTAGCATAATGAGGAGTTGCTAACCACCATTTTTGATTTGGATRTAATTTAAAATTTTTTTTAATATAATCRAATTTTATATAATTAATTAATTTATCAAAAATTACATAATTATTATAAATTATATCAGTATTTGGAATTAAACCAATTTTAAAATCATTAATAATTGAATTAAATAAATTATTCCAAAAAGTTTTATCAAAATTTAATCTTTTTATTGGAATATTAAAAAAATTTGCAGTTTTTTGAGCATTTATCCAATCTTTTTCAATTGAATCTAAATTATCAGACCAATTTGGTATATAAATTGCATGAATATTTTTATAAAGAACAGTTTCATGATATTTATCAGGTACAGCTTTTGTTTTCATTATTGCAGTTGCAGAAATATAATCTAAATCTGAAGAATATAACATTATAATTAAATCTTTTTCATCAGGTTTTAAATCTTCATAATATGAACTACTTATTAAATTCCATTTTTTTTCTTCTTTATATGTATTTTTTAAAATTTCAACATTTGGAATAATTGGATGAAGAAAATGTAATTTTTTTAAAGTTTTTTGACTTTCTGGAAATATATCATTTGATTCAGTTAATTCATTTGATTCAATATTATTTTTTAAATTTTGTTTTTTTATAATTTGTTTGAATGTAGGTTTATTTAAAGAATATAAAGTATTTGAAAAAGATCTTATTTTAATTACATTATATATATTTTTTATGTTATTTAAGTTATATTTATTAGGATTATATGTAAATAGATTTGGAATGAATAAATTTCTTCGAAGTATATTACTTGTCATGACAAAATATGACAATTAAGATTGAATACAGTATATTAATGATAATGATTGTGATAATAGATTACTTATTTTATTGTCTTATTATATTATTATCTTGATATTGTTGAATTATTACTTACTATTGTTATTGATTATTATGTATTTATTTATTTGAAAAGGTAATTTTCACTGAGAATTTTTGAAAAATTGCAGTATTAAAACCGGAAATAATTCAAGTCGGAGATGAATTTTACGTGAGAAATTAAAAAGTAATGTGTAAATATTTATTTTTATTAATAAATTTCTTTATTTTTTAAAATATTTTCATTTTTTTTAATTAAAAGTTGAATATTATTTAATTTAATTTCAATATTAATTAAATATTCATTAGAAATTTTAATTAAATTTATATAATTTTCTAAGAAATTAATTGATTTAATTAATAAATTATTATGAATTTTAGGTAAAATATTATTATTTAAAATTGATTTAAATAAAAGTAAATTTGAATAAATTTTATTATTTATAATATTTGAATTAATATTATCTAAATTATTTATAATTTTCATTGGATTTAAATTTATTAAAATATTTAAATTTTTAATAAAATTTGATAAATTTTCAGTGTTTGATAAAACCATTTGTTTTTTGATTATTAATTCATTATCATTATCATTTAAATTTTGATTTATTTTGTTGTTAGAACTGGAATTTGATTCAGATACTTCATCCCATAAATTCAATCGTGTTAATATTTCAAAAAGAGTTTTGTATTGAGGATATTTCGAGTCTATGAGTTTGTCTAAATTGGAGTTCATTTTAGCCAATTGAATAAGAATTGAATCCTTTTTCAAATCTTTGGTATTCGAGTTGTCATTGTTGTCATCGTTGTTATTGTCATTGTTATTGTTATTGTTATTGTTATTGTTATTGTCACTGTTATCTTTTTTATTGATGTTCTCTGATTCTTTCTTGATATTGCAAAGGAGTTCCAAATAATCTAGTCTCTGAGTGAGAATTTCAATAGTTCTTTCGTCGGCAGAAGGCATGGCAATTGCATCTCATTCGAGTCTTTTACCACCTCTTTCTTCTTCTGTGATGGCAATGAATGCTATGGCTGTTCTTCAACTGATTCTTCAATTGATTCCTCTTCTTCTTCAATTACTTCTTATCTTTATCTTTCTCTTTATCTTTCTTTCTTTCTTTCTTTGTTTACTTCTTTCTTTGTTTCTTTGTTTTTAATTTCATTTCCGTTTGTGGCAGGCTCCGTGTCGATCTGTCAATTTCCTAATYGGGAAACACCGACTCCGTGTGGAATTCTGACGCATTTTTCAGATTTTCAGACTTTTAATTTTTTTTATTTTTTAAATTTTTATTTTTTTTCAGTTTGATCAATTTTCAATTTCAATCTTGATTCACTTTCGATTCCAGTTCCAAATACTTTTTAAATCTGATATTGTAGTTCAAAATATCGAAAATAACAACAGAACCAAAAAAGCAAAAAAAGAATAGAAACAAAAAATAGAAAAATGTCAAATAAAAGAACTGCAGAGGAGGTAACTCCAACTCACACTAGAGTTCAAAAAATTTCAAGTAATCAAGTACCTTCTGCAATATCTTCAATAGAACTTGAAAATGATAAAAGTAATTTAGATATTGAAATGGGAGAATTTGAAGATCCATATGGTGATGAATTTGATAGTGAAGAAGAAATCATCCAGTTAGATGGAAATGAAGATATTGATAATGATGATGATGATGAAAAAATCACTAATAATATTGATATTGATATTGATATTGAGAATATTGATAATAAAGATCCAAGAAAAATTGTAGAAAATGATTCAAAATTAGATGATAAATTAATAAATTCAAATCAAAATCAAAATCAAAAAAATTCAATATATTTACCACATAGATCAAAACCTTTAGGCCCTGATGAAGTTATGGAAGCTGATCCAAGTGTTTATGAAATGTTACATACAATAAATTTACCTTGGCCATGTTTAACTTTAGATATTTTACCTGATAATTTAGGTAATCAACGAAGATCATATCCTGCTTCAATGTATATAACAACTGCAACTCAAGCTTCAAAACAAAAAGATAATGAATTATTAATTTTAAAATTATCTCAATTATCTAAAACTTTAATAAAAGATGATAATGATAATAACGAAAATGATGACGATGAAGATGATGATGATGATAATATAGATATGGATCCAATAATGGAAAATGAATCAATTCCAATTAATTCAACTACAAATAGAATAAGATTAAATCCTCATTATGATTTAACAAATGAATATTTAACTGCAACAAATAATGAAAATGGTGATATTAATATTTTTGATTTATCTCCAAGTTTAAATTCTTTTAATAATCCTGGTTTTATAATACCAAAAAAATTTAAAAAACCAATTCATACTATAAGAAATCATGGTAGATTAGAAGGTTATGGATTAGATTGGTCTCCATTAATAAATACAGGAGCTTTATTAACTGGTGATATAACTGGTAGAATATATTTAACTCAAAGAACAAGAACAAATTGGATAACTGATAAAATTCCATTTCAAATGAATAATGATTATAATAATAATAATTCAATTGAAGATATTCAATGGTCAAAATCTGAAAAAACTGTATTTTCAACTGCAGGTACTGATGGTTATATTAGAATTTGGGATACAAGATCAAAAAAACATAAAAGTTCAATAAATGTTAAAGCTTCAATTACTGATGTTAATGTTTTATCATGGTCAAATAAAGTTGATTTTTTATTATCTTCTGGTTATGATGATGGTAAATGGGGTATATGGGATTTAAGAACATTTTCAAATAAATCCAATGGAAATGAAAATACAATTCCAGTTGCAGAATATGATTTTCATAAATCTCCAATAACTTCTATTCAATTTAATCCATTAGATGAAAGTATAATTTCAGTTGCTAGTGAAGATAATACAGTTACATTATGGGATTTATCTGTTGAAGCTGATGATGAAGAAATTAAACAACAAATGAAAGATTCAAATAATGAATTAAATGATATTCCTCCACAATTATTATTTGTTCATTGGCAAAAAGATGTTAAAGAAGTTCAATGGCATAAACAAATTCCTGGATGTTTAGTATCTACTGGTGGTGAAGGTTTAAATATTTGGAAAACAATTAGTGTCTAAAATAAATGTTATTAATATAAATATTATTATTATATACAATCTATAAACTTATATAATTGATTTAATTTAAAAGAGGAGTTTCTTCATCAATTAATTTATTATCATCATTTTTATTACCAATTTCATTAAAATTTTCATTAATTGTAGTTATTAAATTTGGATCAGTATTTATTGGAGTTGGAGATTGAATTGAGATTGTAATTTGATTTTCATTATTAGTTTCATTATTATTTGAAATATTTAAAGAATATTCATAATTATATTTATATTTATAATATAAACACATAATTAATAAAGTACCTTGTAAAGTAGCTGCAGTTAAATATGGTAACCATGAAGACCATTTTGTACCTGGACTTAAAATTAAAGATAAAGTCCAAATAAAACCACCTGGAGTTTGCATATACATCATTTCTAAAGATAATGAACCAGAATGTTTTAATTTAAAAGTTGTAATAATTTGAGGAAAATATTGAAAAGAAGCAGAGATTGTTGAGATTAAACCAAARAAATTGGTGAAGAAATTTAAAAATYTTAATTTTAAATTATTTGAATTATTTGGAATTATAAAAAAAATTAAGAATATGATGAAGAGATGAATTGAAATATAAATTTTAATAAAATTATAAATTTTATTTAATTTTAAATATTCTAATTTATTTTGATTTTTTGAATAAATTGGATTACAAAAATAAATTATGAAAATTAAAATTAAAGTTGCAAATAAAGATTGAGAAGAAACTTGAATTAAACTAATTTGAGAATTTAAACATTCAAAATTATTTAAAGGATAATTAAAACAACAATTTATGGAGATATAAGATAATAATAATAAATTTGAAAAAGCAGAAATTCCAGACATTGTACCTAATAATAAAAAAGTTGGAGATATACCTTCAGAAGTTTTTCTATGATTAATTTTTATAAGTTGTGGGAGATAAGAGATTGCAATACCAAGAGCTAAAATTGAAGCAAATATAAAATTTGAAATTGATGGATTTTTAAAAGTTAAACAATTATCATTATCATTATCATTAGTATTATTATTTTTAGTATAGTTATCTAGGATTTGAATTTGTTCAAATATATTTATCTTTGGAGATATTTGATCCATTTTTTATTAATTTATTGATTGATTGATTGATTAAGTTGTTTAGATGATTATTTTATTATAAAATTAAAAGTAAAGCAGTATTGCTGAATGAAACTTAGATGAAATCGAAATAGATATCATTGATATATAAATCTATATATATATATATATATATATATGAGTGAGATATGATTTGAATATTATTCTGGAGTAAGATTATAAATGATTATTTATCATTGTCATTTTCATTTTCATTGTTATCAGAGTAAAGTTATAAATTAATTATTTATTTCCTTTAATTTCATTGTTTCCTTTAATTTCATTTATTTACTTCTTTGGCGTGTRGTGGATTTTTACTTCTTTGGGAATCAACCGAGGGTATTAATAGCCGTAAAGGGTAATAAAATTAAAACAAGTCGAAACAAAAATAGGGGCAAGCATAAAGTAAAATAAGGACAAAAATATAGGGCAAAAACTCAGGACAGCTTGGTATGATGTACAAAATACATTTAAAAACGTTAAACTGCATTAAACCCATGTATGYGGATTTAAGGCTGGTGACAGGAGCATTAGTGGCTGGTGTGGTTGCGAGCACTCTTTCTGGCGGGTGCATTTCGTGGCCAACCAAATTGGGTTTGATTGCAATACAAAACTGAAGAAAGCGCAGAAGTTCGAGCGATAAGACAATTGAGAATCGAAGAAGCAGAGAAAGTGAATTGGACTGGATTGAATAGAGATAGATTTACTAACGTTACACAGTTGTCAAAGAAAGGATATATGAAAATAAAGAAATAGTAGTTATTTAGGAAATAACCATTAACAAATAGAATTATCAATTAGATTTACAAATCATTACAATACAAATAATATAATTTCAAAATGACATTAGCAACAGCCTTTGCAGAAACAACAAGACGTTCATTAACCGAAGCAGAAATGAAAACAAGAGTACTTTCATTATATAGAAAATTTATTAGAGATTCACCAACATTTATTCAATTATATGATTTAGATATGCCAACATCTTCATTAAAGACAAAAATTAGACAAGAATTTGAAAGAAATAGATTTGTGAAAGATTTGAAAATAAATAATATATTATATATGAAAGGTCAAATGGAATATCAAGAATGTATAAATTTTTGGAAACAACAAAGTCATGTTATGAAATATTTCAAAGAAGAAGAAGGTTATAATTCAAAGAAAAATGATACTTTTATTCAAAAATTCTTATTAGGTTAATTTATTAATATTATTTCATATAAACTACCATTAATTACATCAATAAATATCATAATAAATATATTAATAATAATATTATTCATTAAACATAACAATATTAATAAAAGTAATAGTAATGTTAATGATTATATGCAATAAAATATAAAATAAAGTAATACCGTAATATTGGAGTCAAAAAAGAACTTCCATTGAAGTGGTCTCAAGTCGCTCAATAAACACTTGAATGGCGCATTAAACATATTTGTGGCTATGCTTTGTGTGGCTTGTATTTTTTGATTGAACACCGAGCCACGAGTGTTTTCCACGAGTGTTTTCCACGAGTTTCTCTGGCGCTTAACGAAAAGGCGATAAAACATTAAAGCTTTGCAGAATCAAATCAAAAAATAAACATCAAAAGAATAAAGGAATTGATGATGATGAATAGAAAATATATTCAATTCATCAATCAATCACTCAATTGATCAGTAAATACATCAATGAATCAATGAATCAATGAATTAATGAATAATCAATCAATCAATCACCTACTTAAATGAATTTCAAGAATATATAAAGATTTTAAAATGATTTGGCCAGAATCTGCTCCTTCAATAATTTCAACAATTGATTCAAATTTATTAAAATTAAATTTAAATAATAATAATAATTTACCATTTCCAATAATATCAAAAAATTCAATATATTTATATAATTTAAATCCATTAGTTTTATTATCCATTTATAAAAGATCTAAAATTTCAATATCTTTATATGGTTTTAATAAAAATTTAAAATTATCTCCAGAARGTGATTTAATTTATATTCAAACTTCAAAAGGTTTTCTATTAATTTTTTCAATTATTTTAAATAATCATAATAAACCTAATCAAAATGATAATGATATTGATAATGATAATGATGATGAAAATGACAACATTAAGGACAATAAAGATGAATTTGAAAATGAATTTGGTAAGGAAAATGATTTAGAATTAAATGAAATTTTCTCAATTTATAATAAAAATGATGATTCTTTAATTCAAAATGGTTTACCAATTCAAAATAATAATTTAAATAGAAATTCAACTTCTTTAAATTCAAATATTAATATAAATAATACTATAAATAATACTTTAAATAATATCAATAATAATTTACTAAATAATATTAATAATCTTGGAAATTCAAATAAAGATAATAAAATTTCATATTTAAATAAAACTTTATATGATTATAATTTTAGATTTAATTTAATTTTAAAATTTCAAAATAATTTAATTACTTTTCATCCATTAAAAAAAAATTTCTTATTTCTTATAGTTAAAAATAATTTATCAAATTTATTTATATTACAATTCATAAATATTAAAAAAAATTTAAAAAATTCAATAAAAAATTCATTTTATTTAAATGATTTAAAATTCTTAAATAATTCTCAAATTAATCAAATTAATAAATTTAATTCAATAAAAAATTTAAATTTTAATTTATCTAAAAAATTCTTCACTTTTATTTCAAATGATAATAATATTTGGTTATTTAATTATAATTATTCAAAAAATTATATTTTTAATATTTATAATGGTTATTCTTTATATAATTTAAATAATGCTAATTTACATTTATTTAATTTAAAATTTAATTATTTCTCAGTTTCAACTTTAAATGATTCAAAAAAATTATTAATTTATAAATTTAATAATTATAGTAATATTAATAATAATAATATAAATTTATTAAAAACTATAAATTTACCTTTGAATTCAAAAAAAATTATTAAATTAAATTTCTCAAAAGATTCAAATTTTATTCTTGTTCTATTTCAAAATGGTTGGTCAATTTTTTCTATTTTTGGTAATATAAATTTCTCTACTTTTGATTATGATTTATCTATTGGTAAAATTGATTCAAATACTACAACTAATATTACTAATACCACTTCCACAACCAACACCACCACCAAAACCACCTCATCGAATGATAATGAATCAAATAATTTAAAGACAAATGAAAATGATTTTAATTGGTTTCAAAATATTATTGATTTTGATTTTTCTTATGATTCAAATAATTTATTATTAATTAATAATAAAAAAATTTTCAAATTCAATTTATTAAAATGGAATATAATCTTAGATCAAAATAATTTAAATTTAAAAAGACCAATTTTATTTTCAAATAATTCTATATTCATTTATAAAAATTATGAAAAAAAAAATGAATATTCAATTTCAAATAATAATATTAATAATAATTCTCAGTCAATTAATTCAAATAATTTAGATTTTGATTCAAATTTACCAATTAATGATACTAATCATCAAAATGATAATAATAATAATAATAATTTAGATAATTCTTCAAGTTCTTTAAATAATCTTGATGATATAGATAATGATATAAATTTAAATATTATAAATGAATTAAAAAATTCAAATCTTAGAAATAATTGGCAAAATATTTTAATACCTTCTAAATTATATATTAAATTTAAAAATAATAAAATAAAATATTTATCATCTTCTTTAGATGGAAAAACTTTTTCATTAACTGATGGTAATGAAATTTTTATTTATTCATTTATTTATAATCAATGGAATTCATATTTTAATCCGGATTTAAATTATGAATTAGAAGATGATGGTAATGATTATAATATTAATGATAATGATTATCAATATCAATTTGATATTTCAGGTGGAATGATTTGGTGGGAAAATAATTATTTATTTATGGGTAATTCATTAAAAAAATTTAATAATTTATCAAATGAATTAACTCAAAATGTAAAGACAAAATCAAAAATAAATAAAAAAAAATCTCAATTAATTATGTTTAATATTAATAAAATTTATCTTAATAATATTTCAAATAAAAGTAATAGTTATAATCCTGATAATAATTTAAATTCTTTAAATAATAATTCAAATATTAATAATAATAAAATAAAAATTAAAAAAAATATAGAAATTATTGATAATTATAATTTTGATAAATTTTCATTCAATAATAATTGTTTAATTTGGAAATATGATTTTAATGATGAAATTTCTTTTATTAATATTGATCCAAATTTAAATGAATTACTTATTATTTTAAAAAATTTAAAAGTTTTTATATTCAAATTAAAACAACAAACTTTATATAATAGAACCAAATCTGCTAATAAATCAAGAGTGCTATATAAAAAACAAGTTTTAATTAATTTACAATGGAAATTTTCTCTTGCCTACTTATTCCAAAATGAAGAAAATAATAATGATAATTCCACTGAAGTTTTAAATGAAAAAATTAATCAATTAAATATAGAAGAAATAAAAGAAAATGAAGATGTTGATGATCTTCCTTTACCAGAACAGGAAAAAGAACTTCCGACAATAAAAAATATTATTAGAGTTAATGAAAAATATAAAGATTTGTTAATATTATGTAATAATGGAGATTTATATTTCTTGAAATATATAGTTGATGATGAAGAAGAAGGTGATGTTTCAAATATATCTCTGACTCAATCACAAAATATTGAAGATACAATTGATGATAATAGTACTACTACAAATTCAAATAATAATAGTAATAATAAAAGCTTTGAAAAATTTTTAATGTTTGAAAATATTGAATATTTTAAAAAAATCAAAGATGATTTAATATATGCATATAATGGAGAAGAAATTGTATACCTTGATAATTTCAATTTTGAAATATTTCATAAAAATTATGATAACAATATAATTATAAATAATGAAAAAATATCTACAGAATTAAAAAAATCTTTTTATTTAAAAATTTTAAATGAAAATGAACAATTTTATCCAATTTTATTAAATGAAAATGATAGTAATAAAAGAGATTTTAGTTTAATTGGAATTGAAATTGATATTTTTGATCTCAAAGGTAATAAGATTTTAAAACAATTAACTAAGAAAAAATTTTTATTGAATGATTTAATTTATTTTGAAATAGAAAAACTTATAAATAGTAAAATGAAAATTAAAAGTAATATTGAAAAGGAAAATAGTACAGAAAATAAAAATATCAAAGAAGGTAAAACCGGTATTAAGGTAAATATTAATATTGATGATAAAAATTTAGATAGTCATGATCAAGATAAGGATACAGATATTGAAGATGGATTGAATGAGATCATTAATAAATATAAGAATCTGAAGAATTTCGAATATAGTCTTGAGATTATATTGTATAGAATAATAAGTGATTATAAAAAAGAAGATAAAAGAGATGAATTAAAATTAAAAATTATAATAAGAATGATTATGAATTTAAAACAAATTTATAATGATACTAATAATTCTCTGACTATCAAAATTAAAAATCCTTTAACAATAATTGCTAAATGTTTAAGAAAAGTGGAAATAATTTATTGGAATATTGTTTTTGAAGCAATGAATAAAACAGCAAAAGAATTATTTGATGAATGTCTTAAAATGAAAGATTATGAAACTGGTGGATATTTCTTAATGATTTTTTTAAATTACAAAAATAATAAAATCATTGATAAAGATGATGAAGATGAAATCTTGAAACTATTAAAATTGATAGTTGATAACTTAAACAGTACTAATGATGATGAATTATGGGATATGGGAATTGAAATAATAAGATTTTTAAAAGTTTTAGATACATCTGGGGCTATCTTACAAAAAGGTATTAAACTTCTCAAAAGTGAATGAAGCTTAGAATATATTTAAATATAATATAAAATGACTTGATATTTATTTTTTGACTTTTAAGCCTAGTTTGGCTTCTTTCTTTTTTGTTCTTTTCACTTTCAATGAAGGAACTGTTGGCTGAGTATCTAGGAAAACATCAATACGATGATCAATTAAAAAACAATCGATCTTCGAATAATCAAATTATCAATAATTTGGTGAAAAGCAAAACAAAAAAAAACATAAATAAATAARTATAAATTAAGGTTTTGCGCAGCGTGTCGATCTGCATGCGCTTCACACATGGAAATTCCCCTGCGTTGAACTGAATATTTTGGATTGCGTGGGTCAAAAAGATATTTATAAACAATTGCGTGCATTTGATAAAACAGCATGCATTCCTGTTATTGCGTGCACTGTTGGAAAGCGTGAAATTTTTAAATATGCCAATAAAAGAGGCCAAACTGGCCCTTGCGTGGCCCTTGCGTAGGCTTTGGCGTGGCCTGACTGCAGCGCGCGGGCTGAAACTGCTCCAGCGCGGACGGCCACGCAATTTCGAGGTCTGGAACTTGTGCTGCTGGGAAAAATGGTAAACGTTAGCCACTGCTAAGAATAARTTATTTCTCAAAGTGCAAAGTTAAAAATGTATACCAAAATGTTAGTTAAATATTCTTTTTAACTCCTTTTCATAAGAGGAAACAATAACAATCGTTAACGATTCATAGAATATTCTTAATATTAAATTATCTATTCATAACATTTTATATTGTTATTATTCTTTTCACTTAATTTAACTGAGAATTAAGACGTTTTATTTCACTTTGTTACTGGTAACAATTACGACTGTTGTGTGAAAATAATTGAATACAATTAATTATTATAAAGCCTCTTTTAGATTTCTATCTCTTTTAAATAAAATCATTAGTTCATTAGATAAGTAAAGTAATCGTTCATAATTAATCTTGTGATTTTCTTTAATACAAAGGAATGAATGAATTGCATTATTAATTTTCAATTTTAAAATCATACTAATTTATTTATTCAATTATTATCCTGCATTTTCTTAATATATTGTTATTTGATTTCAAATTTTTCTTATTCTCTTATTCTGATATTTCCTTTTCATTATTTATTAACTGATCAATAACCAAAATATACTCAATTTATTATTTTACTGATTTTATTTCAAACACTTTTTCTTTTTGTTCATCAATCATTTTACAATTTCTCAGACAACTAGATTATCAATCACTAAAGACAAAAGAAAACAATCCAATAAAAAACTACAATCATGGGTTTTAGTAAAATATTTCGTTCAAGAAGTCGTCAAAATCTAAATAATGTATCTGAAGATGATGGATTAAAGACTACACATACTAAAAATAGTATGAGATCAAGTAGATCAATAATGTCATTGCGATCAAAGAAAAGTAAATTACATATTGAAAATAATAATTTTGAAAGTAATTATGAAAGCACTACTCCTACTTCTGCAACTTCAAACAATATAAATAATCATAACAATCATAGTAATTATAACAATAGTAATAATAACAATTCCAACTCTAATAATGACAATTCTTTCACTTCAATTAGTAATAATAATGATTTCAATGATTTCAATAATTTCAATAGTAATAGTGCTAGTGGTGGTGGAAGAATGTCTAATGGAAGTAAAAATGCTAAAATAATGACAAGTATTAATGAATCAACTAATTTTGACTATAACAATAATAGTAATAATAGTAAAAAGAAAAATTCAAGATCTTCAAATTCAACCATATCATCAAAGGATATAAATGAAATAGAAAAAAGAGATCCATTTATTTATATAGTAAGTTTAAAAGTAACAGTGACAACTGAAAGAGTTGAAGAAATCAAAGTTCAAATCAATAATTATCATAATAGTATTTTATTTCATAAATTTAAAGAAAATCCAAAACAAGATTTTTTCAAAACTTCGAATTTATTTGATAAAACAAATAAAGGTATATTAGTTACATTAATTGAAAATTCAGGATTAAGTACAAATATTTATGGTAGATTTTTTCCAGAAACAATTGAATTAATTGAAACAAATATTGATGAGGTTTATTGGGTTGAAAATTTTGATATTAGTGAATTGAATGAAAAACTTAATTTATTAAAAGATCCAAATCAAGATGAAATCAAACTTCAAAATAAAAATTTAAATCAAAACTTAAAAAACCCTCTGCAATTATAATAAAATACAATTACAAATTTTCACCATTTTTCTCATTTTGCTTCTTTTTCAAWAATACATTTTTTGTTGTTTATCATTTAATTTTAATATTGAGCTATGCTTTATCAACTACATCACACTATCACTTATATTTATGAATAAAGAGAAATTATATGCTTTAATAACTTCTTCAAATATTAACAAGTTCTATGAATTGGCTACTTATTTGTTATTTTAATCTTCATTTTTTAATTTCTCCTATAAATCCTTCTATAAATACTTTTCTATTTTTGTTAGATTTTACTCTTGAATGTTTCTTTTTTTTTTTGCTTTTAGGAGAGTTATAGTACTTCTGGATCTGGAATCAACTTAATAAATTGGTGAAGAATTGTCTTCACTTACCTTTTCTTGGCTTCAATTCAAGCTTTTAATTTATTTTTTTTATTGATTATTAAAAATCTATTGTCATTAAACTTCTAGAAATTAGCTGTAAATATAAAGCACAGGTCAAATTAACTCAAATAAAGGATGGAAAAAGGATTACCACAAATACGGTCTTCCTCTGGCAAAGATTTTGCGATATACCGTATAATAAAGTGCCTTAAAGCACAGGCAAGCATTTTTCTATTCGCCCATTACACTGGTAAAAAGTGCTACAATTTGACGCCAGATTTGAGGATCTTTTGAATTTATTGATATTCCTAAAACGAACAGTCCGCTCTTCGTAGAAAATGCAATGATTTTTCAATTGTTTTTGATTGTTCTGGACCGGAAAATCAAAAACTSAGTGATTTTTCCGCAAGCGGATTTAAGTTTGGCTTCACATCCTTAATTGTGATCCTTAAWTGTAATCYTTAACAATARAAATTAAGCTTAAACTCGAACCTAAAATTGAACTTAAAATCATGTTTTCGATTTTCTTTGTTTATGTTTTCGAGTATCTAGACAATTCTTTAAAATTGATAAATTATAGAGAAAAAATGTTTTTTATTTTCATTTATTAAGTATTTAAAACTACAATTTTATCATCATTCATACTCAATATATATTATGAAACCAAAACTTCCAGCAACAATRACTTTTACTATTATTATTAACTACTTCAAAAATGAAAAAGATATTATTTTATATTTTAAATCTCATTAGAAAGATAGGAGCAATCTCATTTTATTAATTTATTCATACTAATTCCCATCTTGTAGATTCTAATATATTAAATTATATCTAACCAACTCCATCAGCACTGCTAAATAATTACATATCTTCAGTAAACAAAATGCTATATAAAAGGYACCAAATCTCATTCTTTTCGATAAATCTTTTTTTCTCCTTTTATTTTAATCCTCAGTTTTTAATAGTATAATTTGTCTAATTGATTTAATCACTTATTTTAATTATACCATTTATATAAGATCTGTAATATTTGATAACAAATAGATATCAAATCTCACAAAGCAAAAGCCAATCAGCATTCATAAACCAAATCTGAATTACTCTAGAACAATGAGTTGGGGTAATCCAGAGGATAATTTTTGGGAGGAACTTAATGATTTAAA